>PVKC010023360.1:0-17302 GCA_004027635.1 Crocidura indochinensis
TTGCTGGCATCTTCCCCCCTGGACTTAAAGAATAGAGGGTGTAAACCAGCTCCAGTAAAGCTCAGTGCAGATACCTAAGGCTAAAGATTAGATCCTTCCTGTGAAAACAGCTGCTATGCCTTATCTGGTCAACCTTTACTGCAATATTGTTATTGAAGTTATTGCCAGAAAAGAGACCCTGTGTGAAAATTACCACCCCCTAATCTCCTTTGTTCACTCACACTATATAAGCTCACTTCTCCTAATAAATTTGGCTCTTAATCGAAATCCTGCCATGAGTTTTTTCTCTTCCCAGTCCTCTTTTATCTTTCAGGTCGAATTCCCTGCGTGAACTCACAAAAATTACTTCGCAACCCTCAATCACCCTGTTGGCCAGGGTCCGGGGGTCGCAAGTGGCGCCCAAAACATGGTATTGTAGTACGGATCACTGACCAAACAGCATCAGGAGCGCGTCTCGGGAGCCTCATTGTAAGACAACAGTAAGTCCCTGATTGGGCAGGATGCTGATAGGTCAGCCTACTAGTGATCACTAAAACTGCTGTCTAATCATCCCAGTAAAATGGGGACTACTCTATCCAAAGAGGAGGCTTTCATTAAAAATCTCAAGAAAGCTCTGGGTGGAAGAAAAATTAAAGTGAAAAAGAAGGATTTGATAATTTTTTTATTTGTATTCATGATATTTGCCCTTGATTTGTGGTCACGAGATCACGTATAGTCTCTAGTACATGGAAACAAATTAGTGATGAAGTAGCACAATATTACAGTAACTATGGTAAGGAACAGGATAAAAAGGTTTTGCAGTTTTATTGGTCCATCCTTAGTCAAATTGTTACTGGTGCAGAGTTAGATCCAATTGGAGGGAGCCCTCTTATGAAATAAATTATTTTTTAATATATTTTTATTATAATTATGAGAAAAAAGATGCAAAGAAAGAGGACAAGGTAGGGTTACAGTGGAAGGACAGTCATTCATAACATAATTTTCAGAAGAAGTCCCCTTGCTGATATGTTAACTTTGAATTTTCGGCCAACGGACATTGAGATAAATAAAACAGAATCCATGTACAATTACTTGAAAAAACAATTACAATTGTTTTTCAAGACCCCAAATTATAATATTATATAATTATATACTTTATAATGCTTCTTAATAGCACACAAGGCTATCTAAAGCCATAAAAACTTATGTAACTCCTTGAACATTAGAGGCATACTATTTTTTAATATTTTCATGTACATGCGTATTAGTTTAGGTTAACCTCAAAAATTTAAGTGGGTTTTTTGTAAGGATTAGAGTCAAATGAGCACAGTAAAAAGGTGCTAAAGTGGCATTTGTTGTTTGCATAGGCCCACCAAACTATGAGGGGCATGGAAAGAAATAACCTTCACCTAAATACATAGAGACCCTATCCCTGAAGTTTCCTGGCATAAGACCAACTCTAGGTTCCAGGCAAGCTAGATAGTCCAATCCAATACATTGTAGTGCCAACATACTTTTATTTTTTACACAGTGTCTGTTGTTGGTATCATGTTTCTGTATCACAGATCCTTGAATCTGCATATGCTGCATTGAAGTCAGAATATGGAGCATCTTCCTGCCTCACCTCGTAGTTAAAGGGCAATGCACAAAGCCCTATCCTCGTGAATATTGTGTTTTAGTTTTGTTAATGCATAGGTTAACCATCAGACTATTGATGATTTGCTTTGGGATAGAAAGATCACTATGTCTAGACATAGCGTGAACCAATAACAGCTCTCACACTCACTGTTGTCTTAGGTTTGGGTTTTGCTGGGGCAGGAACTGGAATTGCTTCCCTAATCACTCCACAAAGTCAGTTTAATCAGCTTACACGTGCTATTGATAGATATGCCAAAGAGCTGGAAGAAGATTTGAAATATCTTACTGAAACTGTCGGCTCTCTTGCTGAAGTTGTGCAACAAAACCGCTGCGGTTTGGACTTCGCCTTTTTGAAGGAAGGAAGAGTTTGTGCCGCCTTAAAGGAAGAGTGTTGCTTTTTTAAAGACAAGATAGGACTTGTTAGAGATAGTCTTAAAAGGGTAGAACATAGTTAGCAGAGACAAAGAAAAATTTAGACCAAAGTTAAGTCTTGGTATAAAAATTGGTTTTCTACTTCCCCTTGGATGTCAACTCTGCTTGGCCCTTTTTTTTTTTTTTGGTTTTATGTTGCTCATTTCTTTTGGTCCATGGGCATTTCGCTGCTTAACTGGCTTTGTAAAATACCAGGTAGATGAGGTTACCAAATGCTCTGTAGGTATTCATTATCAACAGCTCCAACAAGGAGAACCCCTATCTCCCCAGAGTAATGATATGGAAGGTGAAGCCTCCCATGAACTGGACTTTGAGGAATTGAAACAACTTGCTAAACACAAAACATCATTCCTCCCATGACTGTGGAAATGTCAACGACGAGATTAGTCTGATGTCAGTTGTAAGAGGCCCACCCTATATTGCTTAAGCGGTTCTAGCCTTGAGGTAGGACTCTTTTGCCTACATGCACTCTAGCAAGAACATCTTGTGTGCTCCTCGAGCCACCTTCTTTCCTAGGGTGCTGACACTGAGGTCCCATCAGACAGCCGAAGACAGACTTTCCACCCATTTTTGTTACTAGAGGGGGGAATTGTTGGAAGTCTGTTGAAAGCTCCTTTTTACATAGAATGGAGGCCCGGATACCTGTGTTAAAAGTGCTAACGTGACAAACAGCTGCTGGTGTCTTCGACCCTGGGCTTAAAGAATGGAGGGCGTAAACCTGCTCCAGTAAAGCTTGGTGCAGATACCTAAGGCTAAAGATTAGATCCTTCCTGTGAAAACAGCTGCTATGCCTTATCTGGTCAACCTTTACTGTAATATTGTTATTGAAGTTATCACCAGAAAAGAGATCCTGTGTGAAAATTACCACCCCCTAACCCCCTTTGTTCACTCACATATAAGCTCACTTCTAATAAGTTTGGCTCTTGATCAGAATCTCGCCATGAGTCTTTTCTCTTCCCAGTCCTCTTTCAGTTCAAATCCCCTGCGTGAACTCACGAAAATTACTTTGCAACCCTCAACCACCCTGCAGGCCAGGGTCCAGGGGTCGCACCTCGGGTGTCCCACCCTTAAGGAAGTCGTCACTCACTATGTCCTGCCCTTACCCTGTCCTCACCAATGATAGGTGCTACCTCAGCAGATGTCCCGCCCTTAAGGAAGTCGTCACTCTCCTTCCTTCTCCCTCCCCCTTCTTAAGGTATATAAGGAGGGATGGAGAATGCATGAGGTCTTTTGCCCTTGTTTGGTTCTGAGTGAGCATAGACCCTGGCCGGCCAGAATAAAGACCCCACTTATGCTTTTGCCAGAGTGAAAGTCTCTTCATTTCTCCCCGTTGGAGCAGGATCTGGACTGACGAACCTTTCACTAGGCACTTCATTCCTGACAGGGGTGGACCTTTCTAAATGAAGGTTTCAGGGTTAGATAGTGGCTGGAGCACTTTAGGATACACATAATTTTTACATGGTAGTGTAGACTATAAGATTAGGTGGCTACCCCATGTAGTATTGTCCATTGCGTCTTCAGAATCCTGATTCCTTTCTTAAAGGGAAACTGACAGCGTGGGTTTTATTTAACCTAGATTGAGTCAATGTAGAATAAGAAGAAAGGGGAGAAGGGAAAAAGTAGGAAAGAGAGAGAGAAAGAGAGAGAAAGGAGGGGCCCGGGAGATAGCATGGAGGTAAGGCGTTTGCTTTTCATGCAAAAGGTCATCGGTTCGAATCCCGGTGCCCCATATGGTCCCCCATGCCTGCCAGGAGCAATTTCTGAGCATGGAGCCAGGAGTAACCCCTGAGCACTGCGGGTGTGACCCAAAAACCAAAAGAGAGAGAGAGAGAGAGAGGAAATGGTGATTTGCAAAGATGTATTCACTGAGTAGGATCTGAAACATAAGTCTGTGGGGCGCTGTTGACTATTTCAGTGGTCTGAATGGTCATATGATTTAGATCCTACTAGAAGACATAAACAAAAGGAAATGGGTAAAATATTTTATCAAGTCATTATCATAATGAACACTATATGTGGTTTCTAGTATGATTGAGCACTGAAGTGTAAAATTAGGGTGTCCACCTCTTGTTTCCAAGAACCACTGTGGACACAGAAGGTGAAGGGCTATTTTATACTTGGTAAAATTAGGGCATTAAAACATATTATTTGTAATCACTGCAGCTAGAGTCTCTGGCTTCTTATCCTACTCTTCACCTGGTTCTGTATATATATATATCACACCCAACAGTGCTCAGGGGTTATTCCTGGCTCCATGCTCAGAAATTGCTCCTGGCAAGCACGGGGGACCATATGGAATGCCGGGATTCGAACTGATGACCTTCTGCATGAAAGGCAAACGCTTTACCTCCATGCTATCTCTCTGGGCCCCATGGATAAATATCTTAAGACAGGAGCCTGAGCGGTGGCATGGAGCAGTAAGGCTTCTGCTTTGCCAGTGCAAGCCTAGGACAGACCATGGTTAGATCCCCCTGCGTCCCATATGGTCCCCCAAGCCAGGAGCGATTTCTGAGCACATAGCCAGGTGTAACTCCTGAGCATCACTGAGTGTGACCCCCCAAAACAAACAAATAAATACCTTAAGACATTATTATATACCTAATTATAGACCTTTGTAGTTAGAAGATGATTACATACCTGTTCTCTCTAAACTAATTCCATTGTTGCTGGCTTATTTCTGGTATAATGGATAGTTGAGGCTTTGTAGTGTGCCTCTTCCTCTTGATTTGAACATTTCTCCTTGCTAAATACTGGCAACTATGGTGCATGGAGATTCTACCCTATTAGATCATTGTATTTGTTTATGGAGTATTATATGTATATATGGTATAAATTCGGGATCCCTCAGAGAAATGCTATCATTCTGTATTTATCCTTCTTCTGGCTTACTTTATTAAGCATTATATGTTCTAGATCCATCCATGTTTCTGCAATATCCATGACTAATGATACAGTTTCTAATTGCCACATAGTATGCCATTGTGTATAGGTACCACATCTTCATGATCCACTCATCTGTTATTGGGCATCAAGGTTGGTTCCAAATCTTGGCTATCATGCTGAGTGCTGTGATAAATAGTGAAGTGCATACGTACTTTGGGATGAATGGCCTTGTGTCTTGGGGATAGATTCTCAGGAGTGCAATTGCTGGGTCATAGTGCAGTTCAATTCTGAGTTTACAAAGCACTCTCCATACTGTTTTCCATAGAGGTAGGATCAGGCAGAATTCCCACCAGCAGTGAATGAGAGTTCCTTTCTTCCCACATCCCAGACAACAGAGATTGGTCCTGTTATTTTTTATGTGAGTCATCCTCACTGGTGTAAGGTGGTACCTCATTGTTGTCTTAATTTGGATTTCCCTAATAAGTGATGGTGAGCATGTTTTCATGTGTTTATTGGCAATCCTTTGTTCTTCTTCAGAGAAGTGTCCATTTCTTCTCCCCATTTCTCTATGGCTTTATTAGATTTTTTTGGAGCTCACTTTTCTGAGTGCTTTGTATATCCTAGATATCAAATCTTTATCTGATGTGTTGAGTGTAACATTTTTTTCCTATTCCATTAATTGTTTTCCAGCTTTACCCAGGGTTTCTTTCAATGGTAGAAACTTTTTTTAGTTTGATGTAGTCCCATTTATTTAGGTTTGATGCTAAAATTCTTGCCACTGGCATTCTATCATCAAAGACTTTATGATATATAGGTTTTGAAATGTTCTGCCTATTTTTTCTCAATGAACTTTATAGACTCAGGTCTGATTTCAAGGTATTTAATCCATTTTGAGTTGACTTTTGTATAAAGTGTGAGGCATGGATTAATCTTTAATTTCTTACAGGTGGTTATCCAGTTGTTAAAACACCATTTGTTGGCGAGACTGTCTTTGTTCCATTTCAAGTTCTTGGATCTTTTGTCAAATATTAGTTAACCTATTTTGCAGGGTATATCCCTGAATATTCTATTCTAACCCACTGGTCTGAGACTCTGTCTTTGTTCCAGTACCATGCTGTTTTGATCACTATGACTTTATAGTAAAGCTTCAGATTTGGTAAAGACATGCCACCCAGCTTCATGTTTTTCGATATGTATTTGGCTAGTCTGGGTCTTTTGTGGTTCCATATGAATTTTATAATTGATTTTTCTAAGTAATCAAAAATGATATCTGAATTTGGATAGGGATTGCATTGAATCTATATAGAAATTTAGGTCAGATAGCCATTTTGATGATGTTGATTCTACCTACCCATGAGCATGGGAAGTTCTTCCATTTCCTTAGGTTCTCTTCTATTTCTTTCTGAATTGTTTTGAATTTTTCATGGTCTAGGTCCTTCACTTCACTTGTAAGGTTGATTCCTAGGTACTTTATATATTTGAATACTATTTTAAATGGAATTGACTCCTTAATATCTTTCTCCTCTACTTCATTATTTGCATAGAGGAACACTACTGTCTTTTGTCTATTGACTTTGTAGCCGACCACTTTGCTGTATTGGTTATTTGTTTCTAGGAGATTTACTGTGGATTTTTTAGGGTTTTTGTTGTATATTATCATATCATATGCAAAAACAGATAGTTTGACTTCTTTTCTCCCTATTTTGATTCCTTTGATTCCCTTCTCTTGTCTGATTGCTATTGCTAGGAACTATATTTTATAAGAGTGGAAACAGTGGACAGCCTTGCTTAGGTCCTGAGAGTGTAAATGCTTTCAGCTTTTCACCATTATGAATAATGTTGGCTGTGGACTTTTTATCTATCATGAGGTAGGTTCCTTCCAGCACTATTTTGCTGAGTGTTTTCATCATGAATGGGTGTTGGATTTTGTCGAACACCTTCTCTGCATCGATTGATATAATCATGTGATATCTGTCTTGTTTTTGATGTGGTGTATGATGTTGACTGATTTGAGAATGTAAATCCATCCTTGCATCCCTGGAATGAAACTCACTTGATCATGGTGCATAATTTTTTTGATGTATTGGATTAATTTTGCTAAGATTTTGTTGAGGATTTCCTCATCTATGTGTATTAGTAAAATTGGTCTGTAGTTTTCTTTTTTGGCAGTGTCTTTGTCATCTTTGGAAATGAATGTGATATTAGCCTCACAAAAGGAGTTAGGAAAGGTTCCCACCTTTTCAATGTTTTGGAAGAGCCTGAGGATCAATGGTAGTAATTATTCTCGGAATGTTTGTAGAATTGCCCTGTAAAACCATCTAGTCCTGGAGTTTTGTTCTTGGGGAGTTTCTTAATTACTCTTTCAATTTCCTTAGATGTGATTGACCTATTTAGGTTTCTACATCCTCCTTATCAAGTCTTGGAAGTTTCCAAAGTTTCAAGTTTCCAGAAATCTTTCAGTTTCTTCTGGGCTCTCTAACCTGAGTACAGTTGTTCATAATAAGCTCTCATGATATCCTGGATTTCTTGGGAGTTCTGTTCTAATCTCTCCATTTGTAATCTCTTTTGTTTGTGAACCTATTTATTTGGGTGTTTTCTCTCTCTCTTTTTGGTGAGTCTTGCCAGCAGTTTGTCTATCTTGTTTGCTCTTTTGAAATACGAACTCCTGGGCTCACTGATTTTTTGTATTGTTTTCTTATTCTTTATTTATATTTTTAATGATATCTTTATTTAAACACCATGATTATAAGCATAATTGTAGTTGGGTTTCAATCAGAAAAACCATCCCCCTTCACCAGTGCAACCTTCCCAATACCAATGCCCCCCATCCCCTCCTCCCCCACCCCCTGCCTGTATTCGAGATAGGCATTCTACTTCTCTCATCCATTAACATTGTCATGGTAGTTGTTAGTGTAGTCATTTCTCTAATTGCATTCACCTTTATGATGAGCTTTATATTGTTAGCCGGTCCTTCCAGCCCTCATCTCTGGGCATTATTACAATAATGTCTTTTTATAATTTAAAACCCATAGATAAGGGAGACTATTCTGTGTATCTCTCTCACTCTGACTTATTTCACTCAGCATAATAGTTTCTATATGTATTCATGTCTAGGAAAAACATGACTTCATCTCTTCTAATAGCTGCATAATATTCCATTGTGTATATGTACCACACTTTCTTTAGCCATTCATCTGTTGAAGGGCATTTTGGTTGTTTCCAGATTCTGGCTATTGTAAATAGCGCTGCAATGAATATAGGTGTGAGAAAGGTATGTTTGTATTGTGTTTTTGTGTTCTTATGGCATACCCCGAGGAGTGGTATAGCTGGATTATATGGGAGCTCAATTTCCAGTTTTTTGAGTAATATTTATATTGTTTGTCATAAAGTCTGGATTAGCAGACATTCCCACCAGCAGTGAATGACATTAAAACTAAAGGCATATAATTTTTAGATGTTCTCCCCTGCACTCAGGCTTTAGCTCCAGGCAGCATTCACTCCATAAGATGTTTGGGAGTGGGGGGGAGTGTATATTACAATATGAAAAATCAGTAAATATAGCAAATAAGTTAGTGATTTTGTGAGAAATTATTGAACTTTTTTCTGTTTTTCAGCATGCTCTTATCTTTTCTGAGACAGACTCGTACTAAACTCCTCTCTGGAACCCTGCTTCATTCTGAGTTCTCCATTTCTCCTTTTTTTCCTTCTTATCTCAGTTGTCCATTTTGTGTTCACTTCCTAGTCTCCTTATCTCTAAATGTATTGATTTCCTTAGTTACTTCCCCTACAGCCAACCTCTCAATGTTTGTCCCAAGGAAGTGTGTGGAGTAATCCCTTATTTATGTAGTTTCTAGAAAATGGAAGCATCTTAAAATAAGGATCCCTCAGCATTCATTTCAGTAAATATGTGCCAGATAAAATTCATCCAAGGACAAAGAAATTTCTTCTTTGCTAAGCTAGTCTTCTTTGTCCATATAGATATAAAATTATTACTCATAAGTCAAAATCACTTGTTTACCAATATTTAAAGATGTTAAAATTGGCAGAATATGATACATTTCTGCAATTTGATATGGCTTATTATATAAATGACAAAAATTGTCAAAATGGCCTTATTTTTATTTTAGCATCATTAGTAAATAAGACATTATGTGCAGATGGTGATAATGGGATGCTTTTAAATAAATTGTTGCAGTGATTCTTATTGTCACTAAATCTCTTTAAAAATACTTTTCATTCTATAGCAGATCTTCATATTCCTTTCATCATGTTATTTTGATGAATATATAGAAATTTAAAGACATCTTTTATTTAAAGAATGATTTTTTCTATAAATATTGATAATTTTCCAGAAATATGATAGTTGAAATTTAGGCATATAACTTCTTTTTTTAAAAAATTTAATATTTTATTTAAACACCTTGGTTACAAACATGATTGTGGTTGGATTTCAGTCATGTAAGAGGACACCCCAGTGTCTATCCTGTACTTTCAGGTGTATTTCTTGCAGGCATCAGAAATCTGTCTTTTGTTTTCTAATCCAACCCTCTACTATGAGTTATTTAATGGAGAAATTTAGTCCATTGACATTTAAGAAGATTATTGACAGAGAGGATTGCTGTGTCATTTTATTAAGTAAGGCTGTTTTGCTACAATTGGGTGTTTGTATTGTATAATTCATCACTGTGTAGTTCATTTAGAGATGTTTTGATTAGCTCAAATAGCGCTAGTTTTTTTTTTTTTTTGTCTGAAAATATTTTTAGTCTTCCCTCCCATATGAATGAGAGTTTTGCTGGATAATGGACTCTAGGTTGGAAGTTTCTTTTATTCAGTAGTTTAAATGTGTCATTTCACTATCTTCTTGCTTGAATTGTTTAAAATGGGAGATCAGTTTGATTCTTATATTTCTTCCTTTGTACTTGCGGTCTTTTTTCTTTCTACTACTTTTCTATTGCTTTAAAGAATTAATCTTTCTCTTTGTTTTTAGCCATTTGGATTACCATGTCTTGGTATTCGTCTATTAGGGTCTTTTTTATTGGGAATTCTTTTTGCCTCTTGAATTTCTGCAGGGGTCTTTTCCAGAGGGTTGAAAATTTTCTGCTATTATTTCCCTCACTGCTTGTTCTTCCCCTAACACTTTTTCCTCCCCTTCTGGCTCCTACAAAAGTTACTTCTTTTGTCTTTGTTCATTAAGTGCCACACTTTATGCTCCAATATTTTTTCCTCATTTCTTTTTGACTTCTTTGTTGTTGCTGGCTTGTATTTTGTCCTCAAGTTCATTCATGTGATTTTCTATGTGTAATTCAGCTACTGTGGCTCGCTAGCATATTTTTTAGTTCCCTCAGTTCCATTTGTATGGAATCTCTCATTTTCTGAGAGTTCTTTTTTGATTTGGATGAACTATTCACCTGTGCATTTTTTAATTTCTTTAGTTAGTGATTCTTTAAGTTCCATTGCTAGGACATTAAATGCTGACTTTATGTCCTCATCTATAGAGTTCATACGTTTTCTAGGACTTGGAAATCTGTACTGGTGTCTTCCTTAGTTTACCCATTCTTTTCATAGGGTGGCTTAGCGTACTGGATTTTCAGGCTTTTTAAAATGGTCTGTTTGGGTTGTGTAGGAGATGTTTGGAGATAGGTCTATGTTAGGGTTTATTTTCTCGGGTACACATGTTTACCCAAGTATGGTAGAGGTGTTAGAGTCTAGTTAGTTAGATTTTGAGGTTATATATTTTCAAAGGGAGAAAATATTGGGCCTGCTCTGCCTAGGGCTTTCTAGTATAATATTAAGTGTCAGCGGGGTTTGTAGGGCAGACATATTATGACCAGGGTGTGTATGTACAGCCTAGCAGTGGCAGAGGCACAGTGATGGTGTCATCTGAGTGTTCCTTCTTGTGCCTGTCCTGACTAGGTCAGATTTTTTTCTGTCTGTTCCCTGGTTCCTGCACTCACTGTGTTCCCAGAGCTGCCAGGACTAAGGCACCGAGGCGCCATCTCCTGAGTGCTTTCTCCCTGCCTTCCTGGGCAAGTTTGGATATTGACTGTTTCCTGGTTCTGCACTCAGACTCTCCCCAGAGTCGAGGAACCAAGGCACCAAAATGGCATCTCCCTCGCACTTTTTCCCTGCCTTTGTGTGTTTATATTTTAAAATTACAAAATGATAAGCCTAATAGAACCTGAAAACAAGAACTATATTGGAAAATGTTCCAAGTTATCGAGAAAGAAGATAGTAATGAATAGTGTATATGATAAGGACATATTTTAAAAATGTAATGATTTATATGTTTAAATGTTTTTGAGTTTTCTACAATACCACTTACCAGATTTATCGTTACTTTCTGCCAAGGATATTAATAGGTATATCACAAAGGACTTTATGAATATGGTCAAGGTTTAGAAAATTAGATTTATAAAATATAGGAAATTTTATTTTGAGAAGCCCCTCCCAGACATTAATCAAATAGTTTCATGATTTTCTGTGTATTCTGTAAATTTGAGAAAACATTTGCTTTTTCTCTCTCCTTAGCACCTTCAGTATTTTTGATGTTTTATGACACTATGCTGGTTTGCACAAACACAGGCAGGTAATCTTCCTCTCTGTAGTGGGGGCTATTCTTCATGCAGACAGGAAATCTAGGACCCCAGAACCCTCTTTAGAGAAATAGGAATTATGGTTTAGAGAAAGGAATTATGGTTGAATAACAGTAGCAGGTTCAGTAATAATTGGTACTGTTATAAGTACTCTGCTTACCTCACGGGGACTGTAAAGGCAGACTGGCCTATTATATCAGTGATTGGCTGGATTTGTGCCAGTTGGTCATTCCAGGTTCTGCTCTTGGCAAAGTTTCGCAAAACAAAACCTTCCCAACCCTGGAGAAGGTGAGGACAAGATCCCTTAGAATCCCGGAGGTTAGAATCTCTCCCAAACCTGTAGGGGGTGGGACAAACTCAGGACTTCTACACGAATTAGAAGACCAAGACCATTTCCCAGCTTACTGTTTTGATCTGATCACTGCCTCCTAAATCTCATCTTTTCTTTTTCTTTTTTGGTCACACCAATTTGATGCTCAGGGGTTACTCCTGGCTAAGCACTCAGAAATTGCCCCTGACTTGTGGGGACCATATGGGATGCCAGGGGATCGAACCACTGTCCTTCCTTGGCTAGTGCTCACAAGGCAGACACCTTACCTCTAGCGCCACCTCGCTGCCCCCCCTAAATCTCATCTTTACATCAGCCAAAACTGCAGAATACTGATGTGGCATGTAAGTATTACTGCCATTAGTGGTAAATCACCTGCTCTGTCTTTAACCAATCCCCAGAAACTCTCTTTAAATAATGGTGTGCCCCAAATGGAGATTTCTTCAGTATTGCTGTGTTTTTGCAAAGGAACAAGCCAAAATTAGATTATTCAGTTATCTGGCAAGGTTTAACATGGAGGTGGAGAGAAAAAAATATTCTTTTTTTCTGTGGGCCTAATTTAAAGCCCACTCCTCTGAAGGTAACCTATGTGAAAGTGTGCCTACTTGTTGAAATAGACCAGGTTATAAAGAAATGAAACTATGAATACAATCACCAGTCTGACTAAGTAAAACTCAACCTGAAAATGTAAAGGAGGAGTAACTCAAAGATGTGTTTATTGCTGTCTTCTCCCGACAACCTCTGTAACACGAGAGAATACATCCTGAAGAAGCCTTGTAGTGTAACCACACAGATGCAAAAATTATTGGGAAAATGATATCCCCCTGCCTAATTGATCTAATCATTTTTCAGGTGTTAGAACTGCAGAACCCAATCTGTCAATTACCTCTTAACAACTAAAGAAGCATGAGGTAAGGCATATAGTCCCTTGCCAACTTAACAAATTACTAAAAGATGGGCCTTCACCCACTCTCCCTTTTTCAGAGAAATAAAGGCAAAGAAGGGCCCTGTGAATTCAATGAAAAGCCATTGATATCAATGAGGTGATAGAAATTATATCTATCTATTCTAATGGTTGGGGCAAGTAGCAAGAATTAACTGGATACTGAAATTCAAAGAGGATGGATGGTATAAGGAAATAAGAAGCAAATATTGTGACTTCTCCTAAAATTGTTAAAGAAAGACTCAGACTAACAGTTATTTAAGTTACAGGAACCTTCTTTCCAAAGGAATCTTCCCTCTCCTCATGTTGAAGAATTATAAGGACCCTCTGTACATTCATCTGACCCAACTTCCAGGACCAGGGCAGAATGAAGATTGTCCTGATGTACCAGATGACAGCAATGTAAACTGTACTTAAACTATTACTCAGACTGTGGATGAAAGGTTTGGGGGTCAAAATGTCACCCTGGATACTTCTCTCCTAGACTTTAGCTTCTGTTTGTACTCCACAAGATTTTCCATTACTGAGGTGGCTGTATTACCCAAGGTGAAACAACTTTAAATGTTGATGTTAGAATATAGTGTGCCTTCGCTTAGAGATGACATTGCTTTGGCTTCTGTATTCTGCTTGCTTAAGGAAGTTAACTGCTAAGTTCTGCAGTTTTGAGGTGAAAAATATTAAGCCCAGCTAAATAGCAGTGGATAGCAAAATGACACACACCCTAGATCTGGAGGTACCTGATCACCTCTCACTGATCTGACAGTTCATAATAGGTATTTGTCTAAATTAGACAACTTTTGATTCTTAGAAAGAAATCTGCTTGTCTCCCTGAGACAATTCCTCAGTATGATCCAAAAACAGGAGGGAATGTTAAGCAAGGAGACCGGCCCCATTAGGCACACAGGCCTTGCTTAGAGGCCTGCCCTAACTTTCAGGGACATGTTCATACCATATAGGGGAGAAACTTGCTTGCTCTTGTGCTAAAACAGGATCTGAGATCAATATAAGGGGTTTTTCCAAACAAGAATAAAGAAGTTGCTGACGAAGTATGGTTTGAAATTAGACAAACTCTATAGGCTGTTAAGGAAATTGTAGAGAGGCTGGGATTGGATCTTGTATAGGTTCACCCCGGGGTACAGGTAACTACATGAGCCCTGCCTATTCATGGGCGGAGCCTGAGGAACGGGATATTACGTTTACTTTACCTGCAAGACCCTGCCCATTTCCTGGGAGGGGTCTGGGAAGGGTATATATGTCTGTGGTCTTTTGCTTTCTGTCCTTTTGCCCTTTTTGACCTTTTGGATCCTGGCCAGCATGTAGGTCAGAGGTGACATGGATGGTAGCAGCCACATCTGATGGCTAGGGCTGAATAAAGATGTTATCTCTCATGAAGCCTGCCTGTGAGTGAGATTTCTACCTGCCTATCTCATGAACCTCCAGACCCACTGATTAGTGGGGGTTGAAGCCACATGGTCTGGGATGGTGGACCAAAGCCTTCATCTCCATCCAAGTTCATCATAAGGCCTGCTTTACTTCAATCTTGTATACTATTATGTATTGCATACTACATTGGTAAATTCTCTAAAACCTGATTTGCATGCTTTGCCTCCCTGAATCGCCTCCCCTTTCCCTATAATGTGTGGAAACCGGCTGCTCTGGGTGACTCCTACAGTTGTGCTAGCATGCTAGCTTAATAAACTTGCTTTCTGTTGCATTTTCCTCAGTTTTGGAGTCTTCACTTGAGGTGGTAAGCTTCCTCAGACCCTTACAACCATAAAAAACCAGGCAAGAATTGAACTTGGCTCTTATGAACAAGCAACCTATTTATTAGTGGACCCATTTGTTCTCAAAAACAGCCATCACTTTGGGGACTGGAGTAATAGTACAGCAGGGATGGTGCTTGTCTTGCAACAGATTCATTTAGATTCAATACCCAGCATTCCATATAGTCCCCGGAACAGGAATGATTACTACACTTAAAGCCAGGAGTAAGCCCTGAGCACTGCCAGGTGTGGTCCCCAAACAGAACAAAGCAAAACAAAACACAAAAGCTATTGTCGTTTATAAAGGAGAAGGTACTTCCATCACTTCTTCCCAAATCTGCCAAATTGATTCCAATTGCCAAATTCTTCCTTTAAACAATTTCTAAGAAGCCCCTCCTAACTGCTCCCTCCCGCTAACCACTTTCTTCTTTCATATCTGCCAGCAGAATGACCCCAGTTCCCATTCCTCACAGATGCCCTCCAAATGCACCCCCCAACCTCTAAGGAACATTTCCTTAGCAGGCAATTCTGTTGCATAAAAATAATTTCCCCCTGCCCTTCAAAGCAGGTGTTGGTGTATTAGTAAAAAACTTGAGGTTTTAGAAACATTCTGTGGATTGCAACTCAGTACCCACATTAGGGAGACACCTACACATACAAATAGCATGATAAAGCACCTACTACTTTCACACTAGACTGTTGACTACTGGCATAAAAAAGGGTCTTCAGAAGATATTTTTAGTTTGTTTTTTGACCACATCCGGTGATGCTCAGGGGTTACTCCTGTCTATGCACTCAGAAATCGCTCCTGGCTTGAGGGACCATATGGGACATCAGGGAATGAACAAGGTCCATCCTGGATCAGCCACGTGCAAGGCAAATGCCCTACCACTGTGCTATTGCTCCAGCCCCCAGAAGATGTTTTTTAATAGTTACTTATTTAAGCACCATGGTTACAAATTTGTTAGTTATATAATGTACACCACCCTTTATCAGTGTATATTTTCCACCACCAATATCCATAGTTTTCCTCCTGCCTCCCCACCGGCCTCTGGGGCAGGTGTTTTTTAAAATAATTTTTTTATTTAAACATCATGATTGCAAACATAATTGTAGTTGGGTTTCAGTCATAATTTCAGTGTCTTTCATTTTTCTTAAAACTCATAGATGAATAAGACTATACTGTGTCTCTCCTTCCCTCTGACTAACTTCACTCAGCATAATAATTTCCATGTACATCCATGTATAGGAAAATTTCATGACGTCATCTTTCCTCACAGTGTATAATATTCCATTGTGTGTATGTACCACAGTTTCTTTAGCCATTCATCTGTTGAATGGCAGCTTGGTTGTTTCCAGAGTCTGGCTACTGTAAATAGTGCTGTGATGAATGTAGGTGTGAGGAATGAATTTTTGTATTGTACTTTTGTATTCCTAGGGTATATCCTTAGGAGTTGTATAGCCGGTTCAAATGGGAGCTCAATTTCCAGTTTTTTGAGGAATCTTCATATTGTTTTCCATAAAGGCTGGACTAGGTGGCATTCCCATCAACAATGAATTTGAGTGTTTTTTTCTCTCCATATCCCTGCCAGCACCGATTGTTCTCGCTCTTTGTGATGTCTCTTTCTCTCTCAGAGATTTCTGAAGTGTCTTTTTCTTTTTGTGGGGAGGGTGCTGGAGACAATCAACATTTTTTCTATCTTATCTATTTAAACTTACACTGGGTGAAAAAAGATAGTTGGCAGTCTGTGTTTCCCAGTTCTGAGAATGAATTTGTTTTAGTTCTAAAATACACAATAGACCAGAAATAACATTTCACTGGCCAGTGAGAACTGACCAAAGAAACATTTGGCTTCCTGCAATTGTTCTAACACCACACACTAGTTTGTGGTGCAAAAGTAGACACAGCTGAGGATATGTGTAATGAAGTACCTGAGTCCTGAGACTGCATTAGGGAAAGTTGAGCATCTTTACACAGGCCTCTCTGCCCACCTCATTAACTGAGCTTCAGCCCATGCTGAGAAACTGTTATTTCCTCGATAGTAATAGAATATGGAAATAGAATCTGAAAGGCCAGTGCTGAGTTGGTTTTGAGTTTCATCATGGAAGGATGTGAACTGACAAGAATCTCATGAACTGGAACTGGAGGTCCCTGTGCTTGGGGATATGGTCTGGTGTGGCTGCTGGGACTCAGGATCACATCTCGGGTTGGGTCAGAGAAGCTTGTGCCAAGGACTGCCTATCCTGCTGAGCAACAGGTTAACCCTGCACATTTTTCTTGAGTTCACTCCAGAATTTAAAAGCACACTTCTTGGGGGCCAGGGCGGTGGCACAGTGGCAGGGCGTTTGTCTTGCTTGCGGCTGATCCAGAATGGACCATGGTTCGGTCCCCCAGCATCCCATGTGGTCCCCCAAGCCAGAAGCAATTTCTGAGCGCATAAGCAAAAATAGGAATAGGCTCTGAGTACAGTCAAGTATGGCCCTCAAACAAACAAACAAATGTGCTTTCTGCTAATGGAAATTAGGTAAGTAGATGAAAACTGGCCTCCTTCCTCATTTTATTTGTGGACAGAATTGAAATTTGCAAAAGTTCACCACAAATTATCCAGGGTAGCACCAAAACATTAAGAGGAAGACTAAGACCTTGAAAGAAGGATCAGGACATGTGTAAAGTACTCATAGAGCAACCTTTCATGAACTTTGGACTTTGATTCTAAAGTAATCACTTTAAAAAAATCTCTTG
>PVKC010023361.1:0-17429 GCA_004027635.1 Crocidura indochinensis
GCAGCTTATGATGAAGTCTTTCTTTGTGGTTCTAGCTGCTCTGTTTCTTCAATGTCGTTTTAATTCATCTTCTGTAGTTGGTGGTCTTGGTCATTATGTTGCTCCTAGAATGGAGCCTGGCTGTTATCTATACTTTATTTTCATTTTTTCTGACATTAAAATTCCTATTGTAATTTTGGACCTATTGAGTTAACTTTGTATCTTCTGTATGAAACTTTATTATTTTATGTGCCTCCTTTGAAGTTCTAAATTTGCCCTTTCATTCTCCCAAATTTTTGAACTTATTTTTAATTAATAATTTGAACTATTAACTTGATATATTGTGATTTTGTTTTGCTATGGTCTTTATATGTTTTTAAATATTTTGTGGTTTGCCATTCTATTCATGTGTTTATGTACATAATTCTAACAGTACACCTTACTATTTTTTAATCAAAATAAATTTGGGGGGTTGGGCCACACCCAGTGACACTCAGGGGTTACTCCTGGCTATGCGATCAGAAATTAGTCCTGGCTTGAGGGACCATATGGGATGCTGGGGATTGAACCACAGTCCATCCTAGATTAGTGTAGGCAAGGCAGATGCCCTACTGCTTGTGCTACCATTCCGACCCCTCAAATATTCTTTTCTTGTTTTTGTTGTTGTTGTTGTTGTCCTGGGATGCATCCTGTGGCACTCACGTGTTATTAATACTTGGCTCTGTGCTCAGAAATCAATCCTGCTAGTCTAAGGGAACCATATGGAATATTGGAGATTAAATTTTAGTCAGCTGCTTTTAAGGCAAATGACCTTCCACCTTGCTATCACTCAGCCCCAAAGTATTATAATTTATAATATTATGTTTGCTGTTGAATTAAAGCATATCCTGTGTTTCTTTATTCTTCTTGATCTTCTCTTTTTATTTTTGTATATTATATAACATTACTAACTTTAGATCTTAAAAGTGTGGCTATATATAGGTATTTTACCTTATCTTTAAATATTTTTCTACTTTAAAATTGCATTTTAAAGTCACTGGAGTTGTCTAAGTAACCTGATGAATTGTTGATAAGTTCTTATTGAGGGCAGGCTATGATTTATTGTGCCAAGGGTGAAATCCCTTATTAGTACATATTTCAAGTTGTTTTGGAGGAAATAAACAGAAGCATCAGATTCTAAAGTATGTCAATATGTATGACAGCATAAGCTGTAGTGGTAAACTCTCTTGACCTCCATATTCAGGGGATATTACTCAACTTGAGAAAGCTGTAAAAATTGTAGAACTATATGTATACATAATCTTCTTTCTTGAAGGTACTGGTCAAATGTAAGCATATGTAAGCAGAGTAGGATGAGAGAACTCAAGAATATTTGCCACTGGCCTATATTTTCTGAAATCTTATCAAATTTAGTAAGCTTAATTGAGTTCTATTTGGGTACTGCTTGTGGAAATTAGTGAATGAGATTGTATAAACACTTGTATTTGATTCTTAGATCACTTCTTGCTTTTCTTTTCCTCCTCACACCTTTTCTGTGTTATAAAAACTCATTTAGGCTTGATTACGGACATACCGTATTTACCATATTTTTTGCGCTGTAAGACACACCTAACCATAAGATGCACATAGTTTTAGAAGAGGAAATCAAGAAAAATATTCTAAAGCAAATGTTACACTAAAATATTTAATAAATGCAATGTGAGACATGGTCAGGAAATGGTGGGTGGGAATAACCAGCCTGAGAGGCAGAAGTATATTTACAATACGCTAGTACACAGCTAGTAAAACAGATTTACCTAACTTTTTTTACATAAGAAAATAAAAAAATAAATAATTTTTGTTAATATAAAAATATAAAATTTGCAGCAGTGATCAAATAGTCTTAAACAAAAGCCCTATATGTGACAGTGAAAGTACATGACCTGATTTCTCATACTATGTGGTATGTCTGCACGATAAAGGAGATGTAACACTGTGGATGTCAAGTGGTTATTTTTTGCTCTCCTACCCTACACTCAGGCTTCAGCTACAGGCAGCATTTGTTCCATAAGATGCACAGACATTTCTCCCTATCTTTTTTGAGGAAAAGGGACATCTTATGCACAAAAAATACAGTAATTAACATAAATATCCTTAAGTCAACCCTGATTCCTCAGATGGATTATCTTTGTGCTGTTAAAGTGGTTAATAAATGTGGCAGAGAAAACAGTTCAGTTTAGTTTGGCTGGCTCAGTAAGATCCAAGAGGCTGCTCATCCCCCAATCCTTATGTACTTTCTCCCAATACGCTGTATGTTTCCTGTGAGATAGCCCTGCTATCTGACCCATCTACTCCAGGGTTGGTATGAACATGAACAAGGAAAATACTTCAAACTGAAGGCTGTAAGTAGCAGCCCCTGGTAAAACAGCCCAGCTCCCCATAAGCTGGCTCCAGCAAAATAAGATGTGTGCTAAAACTATGTCTACAAGTCAGCTTTAGTAAAGTAAGTAGAAATTGCATCTGTCCCAGAAAATTTTCCTGGACCTACTCCTTTCCTCAGAATACATTTTTACTTTTGATCCTGGATCAAAATGAGTAGTGTTCATGTTTGTTTCCCATTAAATTTTTAGTTTCCCGGTGTACGTTCTGTTCATTTTCAGAACTTGCTGTTTTCAAAGGCATGCATCCCTGGAATATGTACGAAGGGTTGAGGTAACAGATGTGGGGTATAACTCACTTCAGGGGTAATTTCTGTATTTTTAAAATTCCTTCTGATATATATTTACTACTTTTATGAATTGTTTCATTGATGAAACTCTCTACTCTCCCTAGTCATATTAATGTTATTTTTAATCCTTGCTTCTGCAGGAATTCTGGAGCTTCTTCTCAAATATTTTGTATATACAGTTGCATACGTGGGTTAATATATGGAAAGAGGTGATATTGTGATATTTCTATGCATAAAAAGCAAGTTGTTTATTTCCTCATTTTGAATTTCCTCTGATCACTCTGATTGATCTCAGGTCTCCAATTCACTAACTTGAGCAAACACTTATAGATGAGTATCAGAAAGCTCGGGACCATGTTATAGGACTGTCTTTTATAATTAAAAATCAGGGCCATTTGTTTTCCAGAAAACTCAGGTTCTGTTGGAATAAACAATGCATTAAGAATTACAATGCTGAGTCCATTATGTTGATCAAATCCAACTAATTATAAAATAATTGGATTCAGTTGGCTTGGGTCATAACTGCTTTAATGAATTGTCATGAAAATGTTTTAATTTTAATTGCTTCTTAGACCCAGGACTATGAGTAGTAGTCATTTGCAGAAACAGAGCAGAGTTAATTCTGAGATTTTGGAGAATAGTTGAGAAACACTAAAACTATAGTGCTAAAACTATGTCTACAATACCCAGTTTGCACAAAGCGTTCACACTTCAGTTTTTTATTAAAGCACGTCAAGAATTTATACCGTAATTTTTGAAACTATCAAGGCCAAAACGATTTTTCTTAATAGCTATCATAAAGCTAAAATTTACATTTATATAAACCAGAGAATTGCTTTTTTTTGGTTTTTGGGCCACACCCGGTGACGCTCAGGGGTTACTCCTGGCTATTTGCTCAGAAGTCACTCCTGGCAGGCACGGGGGACCAAATGGGGAACCGGGGGATCGAACCGCGGTCCGTCCTAGGTTAGTTCAGGCACCTTATCTCCAGCGCCACCGCCCGGCCCCTGTATATCTTATAGTATTAAAAAATAAAAAAAATATCATGAAGTTCTGAGTCACCTGAACAAAACTACTTTTTTATGTTTTAAACCTTATAAGGATCACCTCTAGTGCTGATTGAAAAATCTCAGGATTACCAGGTGTTGCTTAGTGAGGCCAGGTGGTATATCTTGGATCATATATATAGGGCTTCACAAATGCTAAGCATGTGCTATATCCTCTGAACCATATCCCTAGCATTTTTAATAAAGCTTCTTAAGTAAATTGATTAATGAAAATATAAAATATATAGAATAAGATATACTCTAAAATAAAGAATGTGAGAATAGCAAATAAAAATACCTTATGTCAAAATTTAAGAATTACCAAACTAAATGCAAGAGTTAAGGGCAAAACATGTGCCTGACTCTACCCCTTATCAATTCAATTAAGTTTTTTTTTTAATTTACACTCTTGGTAATACTTAACAGGTATGACATCACCTTATTTGACCAAACAGAATAGCACACAAATTGTCTGATTTCTTCAAATTAAGGGATACATGATCTATACTTGCATATTTCTGTATACATATGCACCTTACCTTTGATACATCTTACCACTTTTAATAAACTGTATTGAAGTTTAATTTTTCCATGTTTAAGGAAGATGTGTTTGTACTTGCCAAACAAAAGGTTACTCACATGAGACTATGATGAAAATGAGACATCCGATTAAATCCTCTTTTGAGTATTTGGGGTGTTTTTTTTTTTTTTTTTTTTGAGCATAGGGAATTGAGATTACATACATTCAAAAGTTCCGTTTAAATTAATGTTGAGTTTAATAATTATCTGTCCCTGTAGTGAGAATATAGCATTTGCTTAATTATTTTGCAGAGATAAGTTACTAGTTTATAGTTTATAAATCACTCATTCAAAGTTTCTATGTCTTTATTTGTCTTTAGTGTCTGATATTTTTCCACTCCCTCCTTCAACATGAGAAGAACATGAAATATTATTTTGCCTTTTATGAAATTTTTTATGCGATCAAAACAAATTATTCCTAAAAATTGTCTAAAAAGTATAGCTGAGTTGTCATAAGGCTATAGATAGACTGAGTCCCCACTATGTATCTAAATAAAAACTGTAACTGAAAACCAATTTAGTTTCTGAAAACTTAATTCTACAGTGTCATGGGGATTCAGAAAAACACATTAAGATTTTAATAACTTCCTTAGATTGTCTTAATGTCATTTGGTTTTTTTGTTTGTTTTGTTTTATTTTGTTTGCTTTCTTGCTTTTTGGGCCACACCCGATGACACTCAAAGGTACTCCTAGCTCTGTGTTCAGCATTCACTCTTGACTCAAAGGACCATATGGGACACTGGGGATCTAACCAATGTCTGTTCTGGATCACCTGCATGCAAAATAACCTACTGCTGTGCTCTAGCTTTGGCCCCTTACTGCCATTTATTTCATAGATTCATTTTGCATTTTTTCATCACTTCTCCTAGAACATTCACCTACACTAGGTGCTTACTCATCTAGAGTTTTGTGAGCTCCATATTTTAAGTGTGTGTAAGCCCTAGTTGAGTTATTCAGTCTGCAACACAGAAACTTTGCCTCACATTTGTTTTTGAAATATATTTGAAAATCACTTCTGGGCAACTAAATATGATATCTGCAACTATATATGATATTGATTGCAAAAATACTTTAGTGAAATCTTTAAATTTGTAGTTTTTCTCTCCTAAAATTTATTGATGTAGTTTTAGATCAGATAGATTTTTTAGAATAGATTGGTATTTTGATTTTATTTTTTTAATTTTTTTCCTGGAAAAATAATATTTTTGTATTTTTTAACATTCCAATCACTTTTGGAAAATGGGCAGGAACAATAATATAGCTGGGAGAACGTTTGTCTTGCATGTAGATTAACTAGATATTGTTTCAGCACCCACACGGTCTCTTTTTACACCACCAGGAGTGATCCCTGATCTTAAAGCCAGGAGTAAGCCTTGATTAAGGCTGGTATAAATCCCCAAACAAAAACAAACAGAAAACTACAGTGCATTTTAAGTGTCCAGGACTAGATTTGTGATTTTCGAGCTTAGTTTACATTTTTTTTTCCATAAGAGATAACATCTTTATTCAGCTTTAGCCAACAGATGTGGCTGCTAACCATTTACACATGCCCTTCTTAGCTAGCCCAGCGTCTTAACTTCTTTCATCCATGTCACCTCCAGCCTCCATCCTCGCAAAAGACCCAAAAAGCCCTTAGTTTACATTCTATGTATGTTTCCACCCTCAAAACAAACCAATTTCCTATTGAGACTTCAAGATGGCAAGCTGCATTTTTAGTCTCCACTTCATCTTTTATCACTGTATTTCCACCTAAATTTAAATCTTTTTGACTACAGTGATTTTTTTCCTTAAAACATGAATTTCACATTTATTTTTCTTCTCCTTTTTCTCGATATTTAAGAGGTAGACAGACAGACAGACAGACAAACAGACACACACACACACACACACACACACACACACACACACACACACACACACACACACACCCTCTCTATGGTTGAGCTGGAGTACAGAAGGTAAGGATTTTGCCTTGCATGGGACCAAGTAGTTTGACCCCAGGCACCCCTAATGGTCTCCATGACCCTTAAGCTCAGCAACAGGAATAAGCCCTGAAGACTGCCAGGTAAAACAAACTGAAACAAACAAATAAAAACTCTGTAGTCCTGCAGCTTTCTGTTAATCAATTATTTTGAAGTGCTATAACTCTACCCCTTCTTTACTACTGATAATTCAGTGGGGTATTTAGAGGGATATTTAGAAAGCAGAAGAGCCTGTTTCATAGTCAGGAGAGAAAAAATAATGAGGAAAAATAGCTGCATTTTATTCCATATATTACCTACTTCTCAAAGAAATCATTGTCTATCCAAATTGTTATTACAAAACATCACCGAGTAAGTATCTTTTGGATAAAAGATATTTATTTCACACATTTCTAGTGGCTGAAAATCTAAAATCAGAGTGCCATGATGGTTGAATGAATATCTGCTTGTCAGTTACAGTTTTCCAAATATATTTTCAAGTGGAGAAATAAGTAAAAACTCTAAGAGAGTGTAGATAAAATTTCTAACCCTACTAATAAATGGGAACTCTGACTTCATAATCTAATTATCTCCCAAAGACCCCATAGCTGTCTTTAACAATAGTATTCCAAACTCAAATTTGGGCAAAAACATTCAAATTATAAAAAATGATGGTTTTATAATATTAAGCATGATGTCATTTTTTAGTTCCAAACATGTGAATACTTGCAGGATTTTAAAAAATTTGAGTAAGTAAAATTAATAAACTGCTTTGTTCCTTCCTGTATTCCTTCCTTCCTTCCATCCCTCCTTCCTTCTTTCCTTTCTTTCTTCCCAAATTCTGTGACATGAACTAATTGAATGTAATGTTTTGGTGTTACTAATCATAAATAACTTTCATTTTAATTATATAACATATATGCTACAAAAGGTAAATAAGTCAAAATATATTTTATTATTTTTCAAATTACATTTTCATGTTATTTAAAAGATATAAAAAGAGAAACTTTCTATTGGCTTTCTTTATTTTGATCAAATAATTATAATGATAAGAACAGGAAAATATAGCATTTACTAATATGTTATTTAATCTGTACATAGTGATCAAACTCAGTAAAGTTTTATATTGACTTTTCTAATTTAATTTTTATCATGTAGGTAATGTATTTTCAATTTTAGCACTCTCAAAGTTAAACATAGCCAAAGTTACACAATGCAAAATTTTGGGAGTTATGATCTTAAATGTATTGGTAAATACATTTGTATGTGTAAATTCTTTGACAAATAAATTTGAAATTCTATACAGTAAGCACATAGGAGTTTTTTTGTAACAAATAGGATATTTCAGAGAAGTAAAGTGATAGTGGTGCCATATATACATTTGGGGAGGGTCACACCCAGTAGTGCTCCTGGCTCTAAGCTCAGAAATCACTCCTGGCAGGCTTGAGGGACCATATGGGATGCAAGGATTTGAACCACCATCTTTTTGCATGCAAAGCAAACCCCCTACCTCCATGCTATCTCTTTGGGCCCTGCCACATATACGTTTTTAAGATGCTTATTAATGGTAATATTACTATTTTCTAAGCTTTGTTATTCTGCTTTTAGCAATGGCAAAAGTTAAGTCTATTTAATCTGAAATCATTCTGTTGTAATATTTATTAAAATATAGATAATTTTAAATCTACATTTTATTATTCATAGCTTATTAGTTAAAATTTTTATCACATTTTAAAATTGTTTTCTGTAAAAGGTATATACCAAAATATATTAATCATTTGATTCCAGTAGATTCTTAGTGATCCATAATTCAGTAGTTACCAAGTTTCAAAACTATTTTGTTCACCACTTCATTATCCCTCTCTCCATCAATATCACTAGAATCTATTATTCTTTTTTATACAGAGGTCCTACCATTTATTCTTTAAGTAAAATTTCTCAGAGGGGCTAGAATGATAGCACAGTGGGCAGGGTATTTGCCTTACATGTGGCTAACCCAGGTTAAAGTCCCATTGTCCTAAATGGTCCCTCGTGCTTACCAGAAGTAATTTCAGTGTGCAGAACTAGGAGTAACATCTAAGTACCACAGGGTGTGGCCCAATGCCCCCAAAATACTATTATAATGGTATTAGTGTCATTTTGACCTATTTTATGGTAGTCTAAGTGACAAAGTGAAACCTTTTTCATTTCTTTCAGCTCCTTTCCAATTATTTTTTCTACATTCATTAATAAGTTCATGAAATCTACTTTCTTTTCCTCTACTTTTCCTACTTGTGCTTTCCTAGAGCATGAGCACAATATCCTTATAAATTTCCCTTGATTCTATAGTTCAAATAAAAGAATTTAAGGAGTACAATCTCAGCAACTTAGCTACATATCCAAGAATTTTCATTAGACTATTCTTCAAAGATTTAAAATTAGTAACAGAAAATTTGAAGTTGCGTTTTCATTGCTCCTCCTTTCTCTTACAATATCACAACTATTTAGTACACAAGTAATTTTCCAAAGTTAAGATATAAAGTGCTCTGTGTTAGAGTAAGATATCCTGTTGAATAAGATGATATAGAAAGGAAGAATCTTGATTTTAACTCAATCTTAATTCAATAGAAATAATCCTGGAGAGTTTATTTCTTTTCTGTTGTTTCCAGGGAAGAATGTATAGAGTACATAGGTAAAAATCAAACTCACTTTGCATTAAATGTGATCAAATTTTCTAACTGATGAATATCCAAAGTGAAATAATTGCACTTTGTCTAAGTGGAGAGAATAATGTATTGTATGACATTCAGTTTTGTTGATTATATAGTTGTCAGGAAAATAAAGGTCTTAGACTTAGGCCTGCAAAAAAAAAAAAAAGAAATATTCTACTTGGTGTGGCATGGTAATATTCACAATAAACAGAAGTATTGAGAGGCCTGAGAGATGTTCATTGTTAGGACATTTGCCTTGCATGCAGCCATCCCGGGCTGGACATGGGTCCAAAGGAGCCTGCCAGGAGTGATTTCTGAGAGCAGAGTGACGAGTAACCCCTGAATGTCACTAGATGTGGTCCAAAAACAAAACAGAAATAAAATAAAATATAATATTTTAAAAATATAAAAACAATATTACCTTTTTAGGATAAAATACTTGATACTTTTATAGGCCTATTCAAACTCTCATTAAAATTTTTATAATTCTCTTATTCTTATTAAATTTTTCAGGTGTAGTTTTTACCCATTACATATAGTTCACAAAATATGCGAGTAAATAATTTTTAAGAATAGTTTTATCAATATCAGCGATGATGTTATTTTTACCTGAAACCCAAGTGCAAAAAATAAAAGCTAATACAATATACTTATGCAAATTAGGATGAACATTTTATTGTTTTAACCCTTATATTCATTAAAATTATCTGTCAGTATATCATCACAAATTTAGTTTTATTGATCTATATGATTGCATTTGCCATTCTAAGTTTTCTTGGAGCATTCAGTATGAGATAAATTTGTTACATACCTGCTAATGAAACAGGATGGGGGGTAGAAGAGAAATTGAGGGAGAGATGTCACACTGGTGTTGGCAATGTTGTTGGAATATCATGCCATAGAGAACTGTATTATGAATAACTGTAAAATATGTCCAATGAACATACATTTAAAAGAAATGAAAAGAATGTTTTGTTTTCAAAACTTAGACAATGGCAGTTTCTATAAGCGTATAACAATTCCAATGATGACAAATTTGCAGTATTTAAGAAATAAATTTCCTAAAAATAGGACAAACAGACTAAATGGATTTTGGGGTTTCAGGTATACCCTATTATCAGATCTGGGTAATGTTTATTTTAATATAGTACAACCTGATTTAAATAGGTCCCGATCTAAGAGTATAGTATCTACCATTACATAAAAATTTTTTTTTGGTTTTTCGGACCACACCCATTTGACGCTCAGGGGTTACTCCTGGCTATGCGCTCAGAAATCGCCCCTGTCTTGGGGGTACCATATGGGACGCGGGGGGATCGAACCATGGTCCTTCCTAGGCTAGTGCAGGCAAGGCAGATGCCTTACCACTTGCACCACCGTCCAGTTCCTATTTTTATAAATAATACAAGATCTTTGATTTGGGGGGGTTTAGTTTGAGGTCTAAACTGCTAGTTTGAGGTCAAAACTACTAGTTTAGGTCAAAACCTCTAGTTTGAATTCTAAATATTAGGTACAATTGTTGAGGAATGTGATTTTGAATGAGTATATTATTATTGGCTTTAATACATTACATTAAATCTATACTGAAAGTTAATTATTTACTTGTAAACATTATGCAGATGGTGTATTTACTTCTGTGTTAATTTTTGCAAGCATACTAATTCTCTGGTGAACTTTAGGAATAAATAAAATTTACCAATGTCTAAACTGCTGAATGATTGTTAGAACTTCAAAAATGTTTGTGAAATAAAATTGTCCCTGAAACATGTAACATTCATATCAATGAAACACCACTATTCTAGTTTTATTGCAAAAACAAAAAACTACTTTGGCTATAATTTGTTATAGCTTTAAATCCCCATGGATATCTCCATCACTTTTTGGTGAATTTCCAAGGACTGAGTTGACCACTAGCCAGATTTGGGTTCTGTGATATTTAGTAACACTCAAACTATTTGTAACTATGTTCTTTCAGGTGCATTCCTCTACTTTGTATGTTGGGATGCAAAGGGATGCTAAAAGAATCTTTATGACAGTGTTAGATTCCTTGTCGTATGAATTAAATTCAGAAGACTTAGAAAGCAGCAGGAACCAGGAAAAAATACTCTCCACCTAGTCACAAAAGAAAAAGAGAATGGGATAAAAGACTAAATGAAACTAATATATTCTATTAGGGAAGACCATCAATGCTACAGAAGGTAAAATGAATAACAGAATTTACTGTGTTTGGACTAGAGTTTCAAGTTTCCCATTAAACAGAGCAAAGGAGAAATACAGAGAGTGAGATGTGAATGGTCACAACCAAGAAATGTTGGCAATATCCAATACTGCAAAGTGTCTTGTTTCCAGGGCCAAAATTACCAAAGTGGTTTTCTACTCCAAGAAATCTAAATATGTGAAGGTAAGAAGCATATTAGATGTTTTGCAATATTAGGTCACTGTTGAATGCATAATAAAAAATGTTTAGTTAAAAATGCCTATATTAATTTGATTGTTAAGTTTATTAGTTAGAAAAAAAAGTCTTTAAAATAAGTAGGGCAAAAGAGTTAGTACAGAACATAAGGTATTTCCATTGCAATGAGTTAATATGACTTTTACTACCAGCATCATATGTAAACCACTGGGTCTTGCAAGTGAGTCCTGAGGACAGAGCCAGGAGAAGTCCCTAAACAAGTTGACTTTGGCCCCCCAAAATCTAAAATAATAATTTAAACAGTGGCTAAAAAGTAAGAGTAATGATGGAATGCAACCTTTATAGGGATGATTTATATCAGAAAAGAAAAAGCATGTGAAATGTGCTTGTAATTTTAAAAAGTGTTTGTTTGCTGAGATGAATTCTTACATAAATTTCCAGGGAGGTTGAATTTTTCTGATTCTTATAGAAAACAAATAAGAAAATTTCCTTGTGGCTGAAAGAGGTATAAAGTCATTTGGAAGAGAGTTCTCTGACTAACATCAGTAGTAATTTAGACAGTTCTTTTATTTTATTTTTTCTTAAATTTTGTTTTAGGCACTATAATTTATATTTATTTAAGCAAAATAGAGTTAAGGATAGACTTCATGCATAAATCATTCTAATATCAAACCCTCATTGTAATCTCAGCTTCCCTTCACCACTGTCCCAATTTCATATTCAACTGCTATTGTCCAATTTCAACCCTCTACAACCATTCCAGTTACCTTATTTCTTAAACTTTTTTTAAAGACTTGTACTTTACAAAAATATTCATAGTTGAATTTTAGACAGAATGTTGTTCCAGTACCAATCCCACCACCATCGTCAACCTCCCTTCACAATGTTTCCAGAATCCATCCCATTCCTACCTTCCCCAGCCGCAATTTCATCCTGCTATCACAACAGAAACTCTTTTAAGTTTGGTTGTTAAAGTTTGGGTATCATGATTTCATTAATGTTGACTACATGGTTTGGATATTTAGTTCTGTTCTTTCTAACATCACCAATGCACTTGAGTCCCCTTTTCTTTTATATTGCACATCTGTCTTTCTTCTCATCCACTCATTTTTTAAATTACTTTATTTAAACACCATGATTAAAAGTTTGTTCATAATGTAGTGTACAACATCCTTCAGCAGTACACATTTTCCACCACAAAATTTTTAAGTACCCCACAGTCTTACTCCCTTCTCTGATGCTAATAGGATATGACAGAGGTGACTCTGACTAAGTCAGTGATTAGTGTTGTTATTTTTCTCTGGCTTGTGAATCTTAGGGGTTGGAGAGCGTTTTCTCTTTCATTAAAGTGACTCTATTGTGATAATTTAAATAAGGAATGAAGGATGAGGAGCACCTGATGTGGTCAATTTAATTATATTGCAATGTCATTCTCTGAATTAATGACTGCATGGTGAGTCAAAAAAAGTATCTTGAGAATACAAAAAGTTTTGTGTGGGACATTTGTGTTTTGGTGTTATAAAACAAAACACATTTAGCATCATAAAAATAAATATTAGGAAAGTTATAGAAAGATTTTAGGATATAAATTATAGTTTTAAAACTTGAAAATTTTGGAACCTAAGAGATAGTTCAATGTCCTGAATAGATAAAGTTGAATGTAGGAAGTCAAGGTTTGATTCTTGGAATCCATAGGGTCCCTTGAGTAATGCCAGGATCAGCCTTCATGCACTGAGCAAGGACTAGCTCCTAACCATCATAAAACAACACATAAAATAATGTTTGATAATTTTGAGGCCATAAAAAGAATATAGGGGTTAAGTTATATGAGTGGCAGTGGACTATTCAATTTAATTCCTAGAAATACATGACCCCCGGGGCCCGGGAGATAGCATGGAGGTAAGGTGTTTGCCTTTCATGCAAAAGGTCATCGGTTTGAATCCCGGTGCCCCATATGGTCCCCCGTGCCTGCCAGGAGCAATTTCTGAGCATGGAGCCAGGAGTAACCCCTGAGCACTGCCGGGTGTGACCCAAAAACCAAAAAAAAAAGAAAAGAAAAAGAAAAAAAGAAATACATGACCCCAAAGAAGTGCCTAATATAACCCTTAAGTCTCCCAACCATTTATAGATTTTCCTAGAGGAATGTAACTACCACATCCTTGAAACCTTGTGTTTTTTTCACCTGAATGAGAATCACAGAAAGGGGCTATTGGGAATTGGGAGTTCCTCTTCTTTCAACAAAAAATAAGTACTAATTCAAGTCTGATTTTTTTGTAAGAGATCAAGGACTCAAAGGATGGTCAACACTAAAATGGTAGTCAGGAATCGCGAAGACAATGCAAAAGATTCAAAAGTATTCAAAACACAACTGAAAAAAAGTTAATTAGTGGAACTGGTGTTACCATATGAACAGTTAACAAAAGATTCTAAAATTTTGATAGTGGAATAATAATATCCGTTGGTGAGTTGTATATATATACATATATATGCAAGTTTATTTGAAGTTAAAATCCATTTTAACAGGAACCAATATAGGAAAAAAAACTTTGCAAGAATAAAATTATTTCTAAGCCCAGGCCAATGGCCTAGAGCATTAGTGCTTTGTTGATCTCATTACAACTAAAATTCTCCACTATGAATTATTTAGCATAATGACTTTCCTTAGTCCTTGTCTAAAGAGTAGTTCGTCACTTATAATGAAAAAATCATAAGAATACAAGCTACTCCATGAAGGTTGATTTAAGCTCAAAAAATTCATTCCCTAGAGTTCTGGTGGTTTGTTCAATGTGTTATGTGTTGTACTCTGCTGGAAACTGACGGTGAACTCTGGGGTGTGCATTTAAATGGAGCTAATGAATTTCCTCTATGAAGTCCAGCCTGGGGAGAAATGGAGAAGTCAGATTAATAAAGCATGTAGTAAAATTGCCCTCTCTTGTTCTCGGAATTATAATAGTGGTGTATTGTGTTGTTTACCTTTTCTGTAAATTTATTCTTGTTTTTCTATTACTGCAATTTTTTATACTCAGTTATTGAAATTTCATTTATGCTCACTATTCATTATTACATTTTCTTCCTTGATTTTTACCTTTTCCTCCTTCAGGCCTGCCTGCATCTCTCCTCTACCTAGATTATCTAGCTTCTTCTCCTCTGCTCCTATCTCTTTTTCTATTTTTCCTTCCTTCCTTTTTTCTTTTCCTTTCTTTCCTTCCTTCCTTCGTTCCTTCCTTCCTTTCTACTCAGTTATTGAAATTTTCCTTTATACTCAGTTATTGAAATTTCATTTATGCTCACTATTCATTATTACATTTTCTTCCTTGATTTTTACCTTTTCCTCCTTCAGGCCTGCCTGCATCTCTCCTCTACCTAGATTATCTAGCTTCTTCTCCTCTGCTCCTATCTCTTTTTCTATTTTTCCTTCCTTCCTTCCTTTTTTCTTTTCCTTTCTTTCCTTCCTTCCTTCGTTCCTTCCTTTCTTCCTTCCTTTCTTTCTTTTTTTTCTTCCTTCATTCCCTTTTCCCTGCAACCTCTGATATTCAGCTCTTATTCCTGCCTGTGCTCAGAGATGCTTTCTGTTCTCTTTTAATTAATGCTTATTGCTCAAAGAAGATCTGAAGATAAACAGTGTGTTCACAAATTCTTTCCCAGTGCAGTGTTCCTGAAAGTCCTCACAGTGCTTGCTTCCTTAATTAGAGAAAGTCAGTGCTTCTGATGACTGGTAAAGAGACTGATATTTTTTAATCAGGGGTATACAGTGTTTTCTGTTTTTACTTTTTTAATTGTTTAATAATTGAAAATGTATTTAAAGAACAGAGATTTACAAAGTTATTAATAATTTAGTTTTAGGCATATAATACTTCAACACCAATTCTATCACCAGTGTCATATCCCATCACCAGTAATCTCAGACTCCCTCATTCCCCACCCTTAAGCCATCTCCCTTACTCCCTTCCTGCTACCTTGGGATGCACATTAAAATTTAATGGTTTCAGCTTAAATTTCATGTTTTCAGTGCTGTTGTATTTGTACTTTGGATATATAGCTATCCTCGTCTCCCTCATCACTAATCCTCAATCCCCAACTGAATCTCAGGCCCCTGTTCTACTATTATTTACTTCTCTTATTTTCTTCCTTTCATGATTTCTTTTATTCTCTGTCCTTTTCCTTACTGAACTCTCACATCAATGGTAATATATGCATCCCTCTTTAATTAGGAAATTACTACTTCATTTCATATTGAGTAAAGTAAGCCAAATAAAGGCAAACAAGGAACAATTTCACACTTTACTCATCATGATATCTTCCAGAATTGAAACAAATTGTATGATTTCACTATTACTTACAGCTGCATAGTATTCTATTATATATATGTATCATATCATATTTCCTTCATCTTTTGTTGGTCACCTATGTAGATTCTATGTCTTAGCTATTGTATCCACTAATGCAATGAATAGCACATGTCCTTTAAAATGAGTATTTTTAAGTCCTGTGGTTTGATATCCAAAAATGGAACTGTAGAGTCATATGGCAGCTCAATTCTATGTTCACACAGGATTTTTCATATCATTTTCCACAGAGGTTTCCCACAGACAACATTTCAACTCATATGGAATGAAGTTCCTTTCTCACCACATCATCAAAAGCAAATATTGTTCCTATTATTTTTTATTTCTACTATTCTCACTAGTATGAGATGATATCTCATTGTCTTTATTTGAATTCTCTAATGATAAGTGATGCTGAGCACTTTTTCTGTGCCTATTGTCAATCTTGTCTTTCTTTGAGAAATGTCTGTTCATTTTCTCTTCCTATTAATTGATAAAATTTTAAATTTGTTTTTGTTGACTTTTTTGTTCATTCTTCATTCTATACTTAAGCTTCTGTCTTGTGTTGAATCAGGATATTTTTTCCCATTGTTAGCTGTCGTTTAGTTTTAGCCAGTCTTTTTGCCATGGAGAAACATTTAGTCTGATAAAGTCTCATTTGTTTAATTCTAATTTTGTTGCTTTTGCCAGTGCTATAAGCTCACTAAAAATCTTTTGAGTTCCAAATCTTGCAGTATTCAGCCTATGTTTTCATCAATGTACATTCTAGATTCTGGTAGGCTATCTAGACCTTTGATACACTTTAATTTGACTTTTGTATAAGGTGTAAGATATAAATTGTTTGAATTTTTACATATTCAATTTTCTCAGCATTGTTTGTTGAAGAGGCCATTTTTACTACACTTCATGTTCTCAGACACTTTATCCAAAAATGTATATATATATATATATATATATATATATATATATATATATATATATATGGGGTTTTGTCATTGAAGATTTGATTCTGATCCATTGATCAGAAAGTCTATCTTTATTCCAGTACCTGGCAGTTTTAATCACTCATTTTTTTTGGGGGGGGGCACATCTAGTGGTGCTCAGGGGTTACTCCTGGCTATCTGCTCAAAAATAGCTCCTGGCAGGCATGGGGGACCATATGGGACGCCGGAATTCGAACCAACCACGTTGTGTCCTGGGTCGGCTGCTTGCAAGGGAAACACCACTGTGCTATCTCTCCGGCCCCTATCACTATTTTTTTTATATAAAATTCCAAATCAAGTAATGAGATACCTCCACATTTCTTATTTTCTATAGGGCTTTGGATGGTCTCTTCTGATTTTATACAAACATTATTATTGACTTTTTTGAAGTTATTTTTATCTGAATTTGAATTGGTATTTCATTCATGCAATAGAATTTGATTCTATGTTATAGTTTAGGTAGGATAGCCATTTTAATATATTGCTTCTTCCAATACATGAGCATGCAATATTTTTTTCATTTCCTAAGGTTTTCCTATATCTTTCTTAAGTGATTTAAGTGAACATGGTATAGACCTCTCATATCTTTTTTTTAATATAGTTTTTATTTTTAAACATGTTGGGTTACATAACGTTGGCAATCATATTTAAGGTACAAGTTAACATAAAATCAGGGGAACTCCCATCACCAAAAAGTCCTCAGTTCACCTCAGTTCCAATCCTAGTTCCCATATCCTCTCCCCTAC
>PVKC010023362.1:0-17275 GCA_004027635.1 Crocidura indochinensis
CCCGGACCCAGCCCCAGCGCGCGCCTCGGAAGCGCGACTGCGGCGGCGGCGGCGGTGCCCGGGCTCCGGCACACGCGGGCGGCCGCGCGCCCCCACGCGCCTGCGCCCAGCCGGCCCAGGTGCAACGCCGCCATGCGCCCCACGCTGACTGTCGCCGACGGGGTCCCTCGGGGATCCGCGGGAACCTTCGCGAAGTGAGCGGAGCGACGGTCGGAACCGGCTTCTTCGAGGCGCGAGGGCGGGAGGACGGGCGCGGGGGACGCTGGGAGTTGTAGTCTTTCCCGGCGCCTGTCGCCGCCTGCGCTGGCCCGCGCGATAAGGATGGAATCCGCGCTCTACTGAAGGGGAACCTTCGCGAAGTGAAGGGAGCGACTGCCGGGACCGGCTTCTTAGAGGTGCGGGGAGGGCGCGGGGCACGCTGGGAGTTGTAGTCTTTCCCCGCGCCTCTCGCCGGCCACCTGCTGGGGCTCTGACCTGTGCGCTCCCCAGCCAGCAGGGCTCCTGGGCCTCCACAAATCCCTCTCTTCCTTCCTCCCTCCGAAGAGCCTCTTCTGCTCTGCGAGCAGTCTGGAGACTAAAGATGGAAAAGTCATATGTATCGTCTGGCCAGAAATTCTCCTCCAGCCCAAAACAGGCTTAGCTGATGGATGGACAGATTATTTGTGCCTACCAAAAAGAATAGAACATTTTTTTGCATTATTTGGGACAAAATAGATAGACATGTAATATTATGTATTATATTAATATGTGATATATGATATATTATAATAGGATAAGCAATGATAAGATTGTTATCTTTTCATATAGCATATAATAACATATTAATGTCATGTGATATGTGTATATAATATATAATACGATATATTATATACTATATATTATTACAGTATGCAATATATCGTTTATATTATATGTAACATATATGATATTTATAACATGTTGTATATTGCATATATGATATATAATGTATATCATATATATCAGCCATTAATGATGATTAATGGTGATGTATAATATATTAATATATGACATATGATGATGTATAATGATATAAATAAGATTATTATATTATCATCTAATATTTAACTATGATATATAATACTATATTTAACATGTAATGATTAGATTATAATAATATGATTGTATTATATGACTATGTGTATTATATGTGCTATATGATATATTAATATATAATATAGTATAATAATGCATATACATTATATTGATATATTATAAATATTGTATTATTATATTAATAATGATTCATATTATTTATATGTGTACAGGACCATTTCTTGGACATAAAATTTCAGAACAAATGTCAATGGCTGATATATTAGATACGTTATAGGATACATTGGATATTGGATACAACATTAGGATATATTGGATGGTTTTAGTTTCAAGTATTTGATATTTAAGGGGGGGCAGTGAGGAGGAATGGGAATTAATTTTAGGTAGAAACTACCTGTTGCCTTGAAATTTTCCTGGTGATGGTTAAGATCCAGTGACTAAAGCAACTCAAATTGTCCAACAATTTCCTGCATCTGACAACTGCCACTCAGGGACAGTGTGTTAGTTGCAGGAGTTCTGGTCATATTTGTCTGGTATGTTTAAAGAAATGTGAAGGCCTGCACTTGCGAAGTGAGTTTACTATGTTGGAGAAGAAAAAAAAACAAAAAACACTGGCTTTTAGCTCCCTGTAGATCAATGGGAGGCTGTTGAAGGTGAAAAGGGATGATAAGAGCTATCAACTTTAGGGACTGTTGCTGCCCCTTCCCCATTCCTTTGATAAGGTTTGAACAGTGTTAAATGAATCTAGTTAATGAAGAACACGTTCTGGTTTCCACCACGCAGTATAATTTCCCTTCATGATCCTCTGTTTCTGAGAAGATCCATAAAGTTAGTAGAAGATAAGCAAGCACAACCATTTGCTCAGATAGATAGCTGGCTTTTGAGCAAATTATCTATTAGTTTCTAAGTTCCATTCCTTCCTCCTCAGGGGAAGGGGTGCACATCCAGTGATGCCCAGGCTTTACTCTTGGCTCTGCACTCAGGGATTACTCCTAGCAGGCTTGGGGAGCCATATGGGGTGTCAGGGTTTGAACCCAAGTGGCCACCGTCTAAGGCAAGTGCCCTACCACTGCTGTACTGTTGCTCCTGTCACACCTCAGCTTCTCTATGCAAAGGGTCTTTCCTCTTCCTCTGACTTTCCAGTGCCCTCCTTACTTTTGCTTTATTGTGTTATACTTAAGAAACAAAGCCAGGTTAGTGTGATTTCAAATTACATCTTCCAGAGGGGTCCAAAAGAGATAGCAGAGTCACATTACTGAGATAGCAGTCACATTTGTCAGAGTAGAGTAAAAGACATCAAGAAATGTCAACCATTAGGAATCTAGTGGGGACATAGTAATAAGTTCATGATTATAATAAATTCCAAAACAAAATATAAGGTTACAGTCTGGGTTCCTCATCCTGTTTTGAACTCAGTTTCAAGTACTACTTTATGTTGCATGTGATTCTACCAAAGAGATTCTCACTACCTCATACACACTCAGCAAGTGGAAGATATTGTATAATATTTAAAAGATTATGTACTGCTCAGGATTCTTATGAACTCTTCATCTCTTGTTTCCCCCAAGCCTTGGTGAACATAACTAAGCAAAGACCTGATTCTAAGTTTATTAGTCTAACCTTACCTTTTCTAGAGATTAGGGCTCTAGAGTAAAAAAGGCTTCAATTTTATGTGTCTGATAATCTCACTATCATCTAACAACACACACACACACACACACACACACACACACATCCAATCCCCACTAATTTTACTAAACTCTATTTAAGCTTCACTAAGTCACCAAGTCTCAAACATTAAAAGCTAAACTTAGTAACTGGTTTATCAAAGTGCCTCAGTTATTTTTGAGGTAGATATGTGACCTCAAGCTAATGATTTACACTATTAACAAACGTGTTTATTTTGGCACACTTTTTATTTAATCAGAAAATTCAATGTGCGTAGTGCTACTGATTTTTTTTTTTTTTTTGGTTTTGGGAACCAAACCCAGTGATGCTCAGGAGTTACTCCTGTCTATACACTCAGAAATTGCTCCTGACTTGGGGGACCATCTGGGATGGGATGCCGGGGATCAAACAGAGCTCCATCCTAATCAGCCACATGTAAGGCAAATGCCCTATCACTGTGCCATCGCTCCAGCCCCAGTGCTACTGAATTTAGCAAAGTGAAATTAAAATTTGTTAGGGCTTTGACTCTTTTTCTCCCGAGAATATGTATTTTTAAACTGTACTTTTGGAGGCAAGTATCACCTTGCATTATTAAAAGAATTGCTTCCTTGGGGCTGGAGCAGCTGGAGCAATAGCCCAGCTGGTAGGTCATTTGCCTTGTACTCGGCCAACCCAGGTTCGATCTTCAGCATCCTATATGGTCCAACAAGCCTGCTAGAAGTTACTTCTGAACTCAGAGCCAGGAGTAAACCCTGAGCACTGCCGGGTGTGGCCAAAAAAAAAAATAGAATTGATTCTTAAAGCTAAATATTGGTTAAATAGCAAATAAAATGTGGTGTTTCTATGTTGCTTTTTCTTTAACTGAAGGGATTTTAAAAATAATTTGTCATTTACTTTTAATATTATTATTTGCTTTTTCTCTTTAAATATGTATATGTGTATAAGAACTTATATGCATATGCAGAGGACTTACTCTACCCAAAATGCAGGTTCTATTGCTAACCCACTCCACAAAATGACTCTTCTACTTCTGGCCTTTTTCTCAAATATTACCATAGTTCTACCATTAGAGGTAATTTTGTTACTTCTTGCCAGTTCACTTTAGTTATTTATAATACATATTTTAGAGAAACTATCCAGTAATCACTTTTTACTTCTTATTTCACTTACTGTCATTACCTCAGTGTTCATTTATTTTGTCCCAACAATCACATTTGCATGATTTTTAAAGGCAGAGTAGTATTCCATTGCGTATATATACATACTTATATATCCAAAACTTTATATAGTCTTCTGTATTATCCATTGTTTTGTTGATGGGCATATTTCATATCTTGATTTCATATCTTAACTATTATGAATAATCATGCTAAGAATATAAGGACACTAATATCCTTGTCACAAGTTTGCCTGCCACATATAAATCTATTTTGAAGTAGATTCAGGTCTTTTGACTATTTTAGAAATACTGCATTGCTCTTTGTTGTTGGGTGCATGCATTTTTTTTACATTTCAGATATCCACCCATATCAATTGTGCTCTATGCAAATAATTTTACTAATTCCTAGACTGTCTTTTTGTTTCTGTGTTGATCCCATTCACTGTATAAAACCTTCTTAATCCAATAGTGTAATAATTTATTTCCATTGCTGAATGACTTGAATCTCAAAATACATTTCTGATATCATAATTCTGGAATATATGCACTTTAGATGTTTTTATTTAAGATTTGTGTGCTCATTCTCATCTTTGCTTCATGTCTGAGTTAATACTTGTGTATATATATATATATATATATATATATATATATATATATATACTAAAAATAACCTAGATCTAGATTCTTCTTAATTTTCTCTCCCTCCTTTTTATTGCATAAGGCAGTTCCTCAACTGATATACATAAAAAAAATGTGTTTGTCAGAAAGGTACAATTTCCACTCAGATAGTCTAGAAATAGATTATAAAAGGGAGAGAGTATTGGATGCCTCCCTTTTCTGACTTTTATCTTTTTCTTTAGTCCTTCTATAATTCTTCTCCCAAAATGACTTGCATGTGATATCTAGAGTTGCAGCAACCACGTTGTGACCAAGATTATAAAGGTCCCATTAATAAGTTGAGAATTAGACTGAAGCAATAGCACAGCAGATAGGGTTTTTGCCTTGCACATAGCCAATTTGGGTCCCATATGGTCCCCTGACCCTGCCAGGCGTAAACCCCTGAGCACCACTGGGTGTGGTCCAAAAAACAAAAAATATATTTGTGGATTATAGAAGGAGCTTGGATCCCAGCTATGTTCTTGAGTAGAGGCACCAATCCCGTGATGCTTATAATTCTTGTCATGAGCAAAACAAAACAAAACCAAATAAAAGTTAAGGCATATTTTGTTATCAAATGCCCAGCAGGGCTAAGAATGATCTAGATTATTCAACTCACATACTGGTTGAGAAATCCTCATTAGAGATCATTGTAATGAATGTTGACATTCCTATTGGGTATCTGGCTGTCGTCTCATGGCTCTTACAACCCATGATATTTGCTCAGGAGACGTAAAGACTTCACTTCAAGGTCCATAATATTCTTATTCACTGAATACTTTTTGCCGTAAATTCAGACTAATTTTTAACATATACATACGTATATATAAAACAATATATATATTATATATTGGTTTTGGACCACACCTGGCAGTGCTCAGGGGTTACTCCTGGCTATCTGCTTAGAAATAGCTCCTGGCAGGCATGGGGGAACACATGGGACACTGGGGTTCGAACCAACCACCTTAGGTCCTGGATTGGCTGCTTGCAAGGCAAATGCTGCTGTGCTATCTCTCCAACTCCTAACTTATATATGTTAAATTATTAAACATGCATAGTAAGTAGCAGCCTAGGTTCAAATGCAATCAAATGGAAGAGCTGATGCACACAGCTGAATTGGGAATTATTGAGAGGATGGGACCTTGTAGGGAGCATGGGATATACTAGTAACGGTGTGGCATTGGAATTAAGTGCATGAGGAATCATCATTCAGTATATCATAACAGTACTGTAAACCACAGATCTCAATTCATATAATCAGGAAGATGAAGAAATCATTCATTGATCTAGAATGAAATGTTTCTATAATTTCTTTTTTTTTGTTTTTGTTTGTTTGTTTGTTTTTGTTTTTGGGTCTCACCCGGCAGTGCTCAGGGGTTACTCCTGGCTCCATGCTCAGAAATTGCTCCTGGCAGGCACAGGGACCATATGGGGCACCGGTATTCGAACTGATGACCTTTTGCATGAAAGGCAAACGCCTTACCTTCATGCTATCTCCCAGGCCCCATTTCTATAATTTCTATTAAACCAAATTCAGGATATATTTCTAGGAATGATGGGGCTGAAAGAATGCAAAGGGAGATGAAAGCACTCTTCTAGGGGCTGGAGCAGTGACACAGCAGTAGGGCATTTGCCTGGCACATGGCTGACCTAGGACGGACTATGGTTCAATCATCAGCATCCCATATGGTTCCCCAAGCCAGGAGAGATTTTTGAGCGCATAGCCAGGAGTAACCCCCTAAGTGTCAAAGGGTGTGGCCCAATAACAAACAAACAGGCACATCTAGAAAACCCTATTTTGCCTACAGAGTCCTTGAACCTTTGATGCTAAATAATATAAAATGGAAGTGTTACTCAGGAAAGAATGAAGACTAATGGGTTGTTATCTGAGATGCCTGCAGTGCCAGCTCACAAGGAAGAGATTTTTATTTTGTTTTAAACAAACACTCAGCTCTGGTTGAAGCACACTTAAACCAGAAACTACCAGAAAAAGGTTTGCCAAAATATCAGGCTACCGTGATCTAACCATGTCAATATATAAATCCAAGCATTAAAGAACTTAGGAAACCAAGCTTATAAAGCCACTTTGCTATATTGGTTTTTGTTTCTAAGAGGTTTTTTTGTGAATTCTTTAGCATTCTCAATGTACATCATCATGTCATCTGCAAATAAAGATAGATTTACATTCCCTTTTCCTATTTGGATTCTTTTGATTTCCTTCTCTTGTCTTATTGCTATTGCTAGAACTTATATGGAACCATAAAAGACCTAAGATAGTCAAATTCATATTGAAAAACAAGAAACTGGGAGGCATCTCACTGTCTAAGTTGAAACTCTACTACAAAGCCTTAGTGACCAAAACAACATGGTATTGGAACAAAAACAGACTTTCAGATCAAATGGTCAGAATAGAATATCCAGTAACAACCCCCCCAAGTATATGGTTAATTAATCTTTGACAAAGGGTTCAAGAATTTTAAATAAAGACAGTCTCCTCTACAAATGGTGTTGTAACAAATGGATAACCACATGCAAGAAATTAAAGATTTATCCATATCTTACACTTTAGACAAAATTCAAAGTGGATTAAAGACCTTGAGATTCGATTCAAATCTATAAATTTTATTGGGGAAAACCCAGGAAGAACACCCCAAGACTTAGACCTCAAAGGAGCCTTCAATGATAGTATGCCAATTGCAAGGGCTATAGCATCAAACATGAATAAATGAGACTACATCAAACTAAAGTTTCTGTGTAGCAAAAGAAATACGAGCTAAAATTAATTGACAGCTAACTTAATGGGAGAAATTGCTTGCATTCAATACATCAGATAAAGGTTTGTTATCTAGATTATATAAAAAAAAAACTCACAAAGATTAACTCCAAAAAAACCTAAAAATCCTATCAAAAAAATGGGGAGAGGAAATGAACAGACACTTCTCTGAGGAAGACCAACAGATGGCCAATAGACAAATGAAAAATGCTCACCATCACTTATATTAGGGGAATCCAAATCAAAACAACAGGAGATATTGTCTTAGACCAGTGAGGATGGCAAAAATAAAAAATACTGGGAACAGGGAGGGAAAAGAAAGCACAAAATAATCATTTTTCCACATATATATTTATTGATTTATTGTTTTTTGACGTCCTTATTTTGGTGTAGATATTGAAGTCAATGGCTCCTTTTTTATTCTATATTATTTTATCTTATCTTTCTTTTTTTTTTGCACTCTGGCATGATTTGATTTTAGAACTGAGACTATTGTGTGGTGCTTCTCTTTATTGCTGTAGGGCTCACTGGATATTTAATTTGACATTTATTTTTGTATTATTATGGTGTTTAAATTACCTTTTTCATGTCCTCTCTCAAACTGAGGTTGATAGCCACTAGAAAGACTCCGTCCATTTTCAGCATATTTAAATTTTTTTAAATTTTCTTTCTTATTCTTTACCCCATTCTATTGCATTTCTTTCCCTCAAACAAAACCACATAACTCGATTTATCTAGCTTTAGCCTCTCAATTAGAGGGAGAAACAAGAGAGGGCACCAGGACCAAACAGATGTATGATCATTGATAGTAAGCTAGACAAAGAGGGGGCCACCCATTCTAGCAGCCCGGGGGGTGATGGTAGGGAATATGGGTTGCAGAAAGGGAACGGGGAAGGGGGATGGACAAATTTTGTGGTGGGTATTCCCCTGATTCAATGTTAATATGTACCTAAAATACTAATGTGAAAGATATGTAAGCCACTATGATCAAAATTAAAAAAAAAATTTTTTTTTTGGTTTTTGGGGCACACCCGGTGACGCTCAGGGGTTACTCCTGGCTATGCGCTCAGAAGTCGCTCCTGGCTTGGGGGACCATATGGGAAACCAGGGGCTCAAACCGCAGTCTGTCCTAGGCTAGCACAGGCAAGGCAGGCACCTTACCTCCAGCGCCACCACCTGGCCCCTCAAAATAAAAATTTATAAAAAAAAATATACTGGGACAACCTCTGTTAGCAAGGATGCAGTAAGAAAGGAACTTTCATCCACTGCTTTTAGGAATGCTTCCTGGTCCAACCCCTATGAAAACAATATGGATGGTTCTTTGTAAACTCTAAAATGAGCTGTCATCTGACCCTGCAATCCTTCTATTGGGATTCTATCCCAAGGACAGGAAAAAACATTCATGCAAAAGAATGTATGCACATCTATCTCTATTCATTGCAGCACTCAGTACAATAGCTAAGACTTAGAATCAATGTAGATGCCCAACAACAGTAGAATGGTTCATGAAGTTGTGGTACATGTACACAGTGAAATACTACATAGCTGCAAGGAATGATGCAGTCATGAAACATGGATAGAACTAGAAGATATTAGTTAAATGAAGTATGCCAGAAGGATAAATACAGAACAATAGTGGTATTGCTATGATATGTGGTATTTAAAATAATTGCATAAAGAAACACCTGGTCTAAATGGTAGTTGTCTCGAACATCATTGGCTCCAGAGTATAATGAAGAGAAGGAAAGAAAACTAAGTGGAAGAGGAGAAACACAAATATCAAAGGATGGGATTCAGGGATCAAGCAGTCTTAGGTGCACTGGTAGTGTTAAAAAAAAAGTACAGAACTAAATAACCAAACCAAATGCAACAAAATGAAAACCAGAAACCCAAACTTTAATAATCTAAACTTAAAATGGGTCTATTATACTGGCAGGCTGGGGGCCAAGAGGGTGTGGTATGGGATGCATTTGGGGAATATTGGTGGGGGAGGTCAAACTGGTGGTGATTCTTTGACCCTGATTCATTGCATATCTGAAACCTAATTATGAAGAGCTTTGTAGGGAGCCGGGAGGTGGCGCAGGAGGTAAGGTGCCTGCTGCCTTGCCTAGGACGGACCACGGTTCGATCCCCCGGTTCCCATATGGTCCCCCGTGCCTGCCAGGAGCGACTTCTGAGCACATAGCCAGGAGTAACCCCTGAGCGTCACTGGGTGTGGCCCAAAAACCAAAAAAAATAATAAAAATAAAAAATAAAAAATGAAGAGCTTTGTAAATCACAATGGTTTCAATAAGATTAAAATAAATAAATAAATCACACTTTAATCATTGCCTTTTGGAGTATTCTTATTCTAGACAATTGCAACCTAATTGCAACAAATGCATGGATGCTCTGCTCTTTGAAAGTCAAAAACAGCCAGACACAGTAATTCCAGGACATATATATATATATATATATATATATATATATATATATATACACATACTCACTACTGATATCTCACCAAGGGATCTATGCTCTCTCCTCCCTTCCAAATTTGCTGTAACTGGCACAAGAGAAAAAAAAAGACCACAAATAACTCCATTGGAAAAAATGGAATTATTGAAGACAACTCATGGTATAATAAAGTTATTTTAAATAAGGTATGCAAATGAAACTTCTTTCATCTTAGTGTTTCCCATTTAGCTATTATTATACACTAAGGATTAGAGGCTCCATGTTAACCATCAGACATTTAAGTTGAATTTGTACAAACTGCCGAAGTCTGGAGATGCAGTTATCTGGCAACATTTATGTAATTTCTTTGATTAAAATTAAACTTGAAGTAATAGTAATCATTTGAGCCATGTCGTAAGATTTATTTAGATACAATTTATCTTAGATACAATTAGATACAGTTATCTTTAAATAATTTATGTATCTAAACAATGTATCTGTAGATAATTTAGATACAATTTATCTTAGATACAATTATCTTTAGATAAAAATTTATTTAGATACATACAATTTATTTAGATACAGTCTTAAGATACAATTTGTCTCTTTTACAAAGGAAGCAGGTAAGAGTTCATGCGTTTATGCCATCAGATGTAGAACGCTCATATGAACACTAGAGGGCACTCAACTGCTAGTTTATTTTTGAACAAACCAGATTTGCTCCAGGATTTTGCCTAAAACCTAAGCATTAAGAAAGGGAACTCCTTTGGTCTAAGAGTTACAAAGGAATTCCCTTTCTAATTTCTCCAATACTTAGTGTCCTATGCAAAAAAACAACAAACAAAAAAAACCATAAAACCTTTTCACACCAGCCCTCCTTCCGTTTTTATTTCTTTCCTGTTTTTTTGTTGCTGTTGTGTTTCTTTTGTCATTGCTTGTTTTGGGTTTCTTTTCCCTTTTTTCTTTTAAATTAATAGTTATTGATTCTATATGGAGTCTTCCCAGCTTCCTTTCTTTTTTATTTTCCAACAGAACCACAGAACTTGAAACATCTTGTTCTGCCTCATAAATAGAGGACTGTTCCCCAACCCCCCAACCCCCAAAAAAGTGGATGGTACCAGGAGCAAACAGCTGCATGAACATTGAGTGGAAATAAAAAATGATCAGGCCTTAAAACACCAAACCCAAAGTCAACAACAACAGAATCAAGATACTCATTCTACAGCAAACTATACACAAAGGGGACCAGTTACACTAGCACTTCCGGGGCAAAGGCATGAAGTATGGGGTGTATGCTGGGAACAGGGGTGGAGGGAGGAAGGACCACAGTGGTGGTGGGAATGGCCCTAATTCATTGTCATTATGTACCTTAAGAATAATTGTGAAAGACTTATAATTAACATTGGTCACAATAAAATTTATTAAAAAAAGAAAAAAGAAACTAAGCAGTTAGGCTATGGATGAGCTTGTAAATCTTCATTAATTTCCTTTTTAATTGTGTTCCAATTGGCTTATATACTTACATACTTACAGTATGTAAGTTTCAGGTGTACTATATTAAAAATTAATTATCTAGGGGCCCGGGAGATAGCATGGAGGTAAGGCGTTTGCCTTTCATGCAAAAGGTCATCAGTTCGAATCCCGGTGCCCCATATGGTGCCCCGTGCTTGCCAGGAGCAATTTCTGAGCATGGAGCCAGGAGTAACCCCTGAGCACTGCCGGGTGTGACCCTAAAACCAAAAAAAAAAAAAAAAAAATTAATTATCTATCTTCTACATTAAATCCAATGCCAAATCAATCTGTGATTTCTATTCTTAATGCTACAATTGATCCTTTATGCAATTTACCCACTTCCCTTCCCCTTTTCTCTAGTAACAGCTAAATTTAATTCCTATAGTCTATGTTTATTTTTTATTTATTTATTTTATTTTATTTTATTTTGTTTTTTTTGGGCCACACCTGGTGACGTTCAGGGGTTACTCCTGGCTATTCGCTCAGAAGTCGCTCCTGGCAGGCACGGGGGACCATATGGGGAACCGGGGAATCGAACCGCGGTTCGTCCTAGGTTAGCGCAGGCAAGGCAGGCACCTTACCTCCAGCACCACCGCCCGGCCCCCTATTTTTGTTTATTTGTTTTGTTCTTTTGGAGCCAGAGAGATAGCACAGCGGTGGGGCGTTCGCCTTGCATGTGGTTGACCCAGGACAGACATCCATCGGCATCCCATATGGTCCCCCAATTCTGTCAGGAGTGATTTTTGAGTATAAAGCCAGGAGTAACCCCTGACTGCTGCCAGGTGTAGTCCAAAAACCAAAATAAATAAATAAATAAGTTTGTTCCTTTATCTTCAACATATGAGTGGAATCATACAGTATTTGGCTTTCTCGGTCTGACTTACTTCACTTGGCATAACATACTGTTCATTCATGCTTCAAATAACAGAATTCTTTTTCCTTTCAGTTGAATTTGTATTTTGGGGAGCATCCACTGGGGGTGGAGGTAGTCAGGGCTACTCCTGGAAATATTCAATATAATGCAGCTGGGGCCCACAGTGCTTGGGAGTATTGGGGGGGGGGGTTTCAGGGGAAAGCAAATTAATCTGGAGAAATTGCTCCAGTGCTGGAATGGGGGCAAGATTTTTCCTATAGTGCTCAGGGGACCATAATCTGTTGAGAAGCAAAGTTAGAGCCCCACCTCCACATACTAGACAATTTCTCCAACCCATTAATCTGTATTTCTAACAAGAGGCTTTGAAAACTGATTTCTCTGCTTGTGAACTTGTCTTATAAAATCTCTGTGCCACTGTTTCCTAATTCATCAGATGACGTAGAAGTTAAATAAAGATTACTTTGCAGGATAATTGTAACAGTGAATAATTTAGAGCAGAGTCTAGTATATGACAATAAAGAACACTCTATTACAAACTTTTTTTTTTTTTTTTTTGGTTTTTGGTCCACACCCAGCAGTGCTCAGGGGTTACCCCTGGCGGTCTGCTCAGAAATAGCTCCTGGCAGGCACAGGGGACCATCTGGGACACTGGGATTCGAACCTTTGGTCCTGAATCGGCTGCTTGCAAGGCAAACGCCGCTATGCTATCTCTCTGGGCCCTATTACAAACATTTTTTTAAGACAAATGTGTCCATTGATTTTTTTGTTGCAAAAAGATTCAAAACCATTATTTTAAACTATGGCCATTGACCTTGTTGCAGGGAGACTCAAGAACCTCTTGGAAAAATGCAGGACAGGACTTTAGGAAAAATATTTTAGACCAGAGATAGATAGCATATGACCAACCTGGATTCCGTCCTAGCACTACATGTGATCTCTGGGCAAAACCAGAGCAAGTGCTGAGAACAGCTAAATGTGATCCATTTTTTAAAATTGCTCAACCTATCCTTTCCCTTTGCTATTATCGCAACGATTATCTCACAAGCACATACACACATAAACACATGTGTGGTGCTTCCACACTTTAGCTGTGGCACTTGCCAAGAATTACACTTCTGTTGCCAGTGCTCAAATCTTAAGTCTGTGCAAGTATCAGATATACACTTCTTGTGCACTCCAGTTACTGCTATGGTCATACTTATATTTTCCAGGGGTTGTAATTCTTAGCAATGGTGTTCACCATGGGTTACACCCCTTTTAATTATAGCATACAGATACCTATCTATGATGGCAACACACACACTACTTGTGTGTGATTCTGCTGTGCTAAAGCTGTACAATAGCACTCTCTTAGAATCTTCCCTAAATTTTGAGGCAGAATGTCCTGCAAAGCAAACTATTGTGAACTATATTATCACCAAAAGAAAACTGGACTAATCTCCACAGTACCAGAAGCTGCAAAGAAAGGTGTATCCCATGTCATTCTTGGTAATCCTAAAGATAAATATTGGGGTAATGAAGTAGATAGTTATCAACTGTGACAGCCTCCAAGTGTCTGACTCAAAGGTAGTGAGAGAAACTTCGGGAGAAGCCAACTAGTAAGGGAGGAACTGTATTGGGCAGAGGGATTGGAGGAGAGGAAAAGTAAGGTCATATGCTGTGCTCAATCAGAATTCACTAGCATTGTTTTGTTGCCATTGCCTTAACTGGGTCAACAGTGGTAGGGAATATAGTTACATTTTTTTTTCCTTGAGTTTCTGAGAGGTAACTATATTTCATGGGAAAGGAATTTTCCCCTGGGGCCACTCAGCCAGAATTAGTTCCTACTTGTATTTTTCAGTCAATCCTTATATATTACCCACAGATCTAGTGTCTATGTTTTTTTAGAAACTCCAAAACCTCTCAAAATATAAAAAGACTTCCCTATATTGGTTATTTGCCTAAGGTAAAATATCACCATAGGCAGTTTAGAATTGTAATAAACCCAATCTAATGATTTTCACAATTGCTTAATATCAGGTTCCTCTCAATATAATTAGAACTCCAAAAGAGAAAGCAGAGCTGTTATATTAAATTTAATCTATTAAGTAATATATATTACATAATCTCTTCTGTTGGTCATGCTTCCAATGCTCTATCATTTTTCTTTAAAACTTTATTGTCTAAAGGGACAAATTTTGAAAATCATGTTTAAAACAATTCTTCCATTTTTTTTTTGTTTTTGTTTTTGGGTCACACACCCGGCAGTGCTCAGGGGTTGCTCCTGGCTCCATGCTCAGAAATTGCTCCTGGCAGGCATGGGGGACCATATGGGGCACCGGGATTCAAACCGATGACCTTTTGCATGAAAGGCAAACACCTTACCTCCATGCTATCTTCCATTTTCAAAGGACACAAATATGCAGCAAGTTAATTATTTGAGTAAAGCCAAATATTTAAGTAGAGTATAAGAGTAATTGGGGATGTATAAACATAAAATTAAAAGAATATAGATCAAAAGCCTGGCATACTGTAATAATAATTTTCAACATATATTCTGAAAAATTAAAATAGGGGCTATAAAGATCACAGAGGAGTTAAACTGCTTGCCAAGCATTAGGTTTACCTCATTTCTATTCTAGCACTATATATGGTCCTCCAAATACCAGTAGGAGACAGGAGTAAACACTGAACAATTCTGGTTGTGACCTCAGTTTTCTGTGCTCCCCCCCCCAGAAAAGCTCAAAATATTTGGGTTTGCAATGAAACATTCTACCAACACCAGCACCTGATAATTTGTACATGCTCTGTAGGGTGCACCCACACTGGAGTGTGCAGCTATCAGATATAATCATCAATGTCAATTGGCTTCCTAAATAGATGGGGGAGTGACCCTACTTGTTACTGGCATCTCTGGGCCATAGCAGTATCTCTTCACTAAGTACAGTCCTTGAACCTTGAGATGATACAGACAGGATAAGTGCTGTTAGGAATGGCCTCCATACTCCTGCTTAGTATGCTTCCCTTTCCAATATAGAATGCTGATATTCAAATTTGCTTTATTTGGGATCTTCACTTGGAGCTGCTCAAGGAAAAAACCTGGTGTATTGCTCCTGTTGAAGATCAGTGTTCTGGGTAACATATGGTGCCTGGGGTAGAACCCAGTACTCCAAGTGGAAAAACTGCTCACTAGACTTTGACTTATCTCCGTAGACCCCGCCATTCAAATTTATGGTAAACAACAGTTTAAAAAAGTTTTTTTTTAATTTATTTTAGTTCAGTTCTTTTTGTTTTATTTTGGATTTTTCTTGTGGGGCATCCTCACTGGTGCTGGGTGCTACTAGAGATATACCTGGAAATGCTTGGGAAGCCATGCAATGCTGGACATTGACTCCAGGTCCTGCATATACCATACATATACTCCAGTTCTTTGATATCCCAGTCCTTAGAAAAGTTGTTTGATTTTCTTTTTTTTTTTTTTTTTTTTTTTTTTGGTTTTTGGGCCACACCCAGTGACACTCAGGGGTTACTCCTGGCTATGCGCTCAGAAGTCACTCCTGGCTTGGGGGACCATATAGGAAACCAGGGGATCGAACCATGGTCCATCCTAGGCTAGCAGAGACAAGGCAGGCACCTTACCTCCTGGCCCCTGATTTTCATTTTTGGTCTCACTTAATAGTGCTCAGGGGCTCTCCTGTTTGCATTGATCAGGAGTTGTACTCAACAGTGTTCAAGAAACTATGCAGAGCCCAGGGATCAAATCTAGGGCCTCCTGCATGCACATTATGTGGGCTAATACTTTGAAATATCTCCCTGGTTCTTTTCTTAGGGTTTCTTTGAAACTGGATCAATAAATCTAAAAAATATAGCAAACTAGAGTGTCTGAGAGATTATTTCAATAGGGTTATACACAAACTTTGGAACTTTGACTTCTTTGGTTTAGAATTGGCTCAATGCAGTATAACTCCATATGTATGTAAAGAAAATAAAAGCTATCATTTTTTAATGTTTGAAACATTATTTAAACACCATGATTTACAAAGTTCACAATACATTCATTTCATGTATTCAGTATTCAAAAACCAATTCCACCACCAGTGTGACTTTCTCTCCGTCAGTGTCCCAATTTACCCACTCCTCCCTCTGCCTGCTCACTTAGGAGCCACAAAATAATTTACTTTATATTGCTTGTTACAACATATAGCTCATGATGGTGTTACTAAAGTTCTTTTTTTAATATAAATTTTATTCTGACCAATGGAATTACAAATCTTTCACAATTATATTTAAGGTATGTAGTGAGAGTGAATTAGGGCCGTTACTTTTTATTATAGTTCAGAATTGAATTAGGACTCCTTTGCTCTACTGTTAATCATATCATTATAAAAAAAAACAATTACACTCTCTAAAAAACTAAACATAGAGTATCTTTCTTGTTCATCAATGTATATTCATCAGTCTTGAAATAACATCATAATTTCTTGGTAATTTTCTCCTTCTTTTCCTTCCTTTTTCTTCAAAATCACCGAATAACAGAGAAAAAGTTAATTGAAATAAGACAACATTCTGTTGCCTGCAAGGAACACATTTGAACAGTCATGAAAAACAAGACTCAAAGTTAAAGGTAGGAAGACAATTGTTCAAGCAAACAGCTCACTCAAAAAGGTTGGGATGGCCATACTAATATCAGATAACATAAATTCTGAAAGCAAAAATAATTCATCACTATTAAACTATCAAATAACACTTTTATGACCAATTTAATATTTGAAAGCAAAACTGACTACTTAAAGTAAAAGCATTATTTAATTTGGCTTTTAAACTTCTTTATCTGTATAAGATATACATACAGATATTCAAATATTTGGCACCAACAGCACAAACAATTTAAGACTATACTGTTGCTATGCTTTTAAACTTATGTATTGTAAATTGAATAAGTATGAATTGAAGGCTGAATAATTCAATCACTAGAATTGCTATAGAAAATACAGGGGAGATTTAAAAATAAATAAAATAAAAAATAAAAGCTCAGGGGCCATTTGCCTTTTTTTTTATTTTTATTTAAACACCTTGATTATTACATACATGATTGTATTTGGGTTTCAGTCATGTAAAGAACACCACCCATCACCAGTGCAAC
>PVKC010023363.1:0-17307 GCA_004027635.1 Crocidura indochinensis
TTGCTTTTTGGGCCACACCCAGTGACACTCAGGGGTTACTCCTGGCTATGAGCTCAGAAGTCGTCTCTGGCCTGGGGGGCCATATGGGAACCGGGGGATCGAACCGTGGTCCGTCCAAGGCTAGCGTGGTAAGGCAGGCACCTTACCTGCAGCGCCACCACCCGGTGTCCCCCCCCCCAAATTTCTTTTTAATGTCTGATTCTATACTTCTTTATTTTTGGTGATCTTTTGTATTTCACTGTCCATAAAAAATTGTTTGATTCATTGTGCTTGTTGCCTGTCTTATCAGATGCTTTATCATAGTTCCTTTTAAGTCTCTGATCATTTAAACAACTGGCCTCTCAGATTACATTAATAATTTTGTCTTTTGGCTACAGTTTGCTGCTCTGTGTGTTGTAATTTTTTTTATTGAATGTTGAACATTTGTTTAAAACTGGGTTAAGATCAAATTTTATCCTTCATTTCTTTGTCAGATCATGGGGCTAAGTCATTATATTATGTAGTTGAGCTAGATTGGGCTTTGTTGCCACTTGAGTTTGATTTAGTTCAAGTATTATGAAAGCAGGATTAAGAGTTTACTTACTGGAAGATTGTTATCTGAGTATAATTTTAGTAATCTCTTTGTGCTTTATATCTGAGCCTTCAACCTTCTAAGCCATATGTTCTTATTAGTCATCACTTGGGTCATTCTAGAGGTGTTTTATATTTCCTCTTCTGTCCAATTCTATTCCAGATTTCTGGGCCTGGTAAGATAATTCTATACTTGTACTTTCCAAGGGTTTCTTCTCAGAAGCCCTTCTGTACATTAGCCATGGTAATCCAACATTCTGAGCATCTAAATGGAAGTTTTTCCCTCAGCTCTTCTGTCTGACCTCTAACCTTGGCAGTTGAATATCTGATCTCTTGAATTTATTTTTCTCCTGCCTATTCCCACCCACAGTAACTTATAGAAGGTTGATTCCTTGTATTTGAAGACTATAAATTTTTCTTTTTTTTTTTTAAAGAAGACTATAAATTTCTTAGACTCTATTACAGTTTCAACCAGACCTTCTACCCCCATATTTTTTGTTATATCTGATTAAGCATTCAGTGAAGACCTGGGAATGAATGATTGGATAGTGTAGATTTGTTAGATCTTTGGAATTGCAGTATGTCAGCCTGTGTTAGAATTTATTAATGCTTTGGCTGGTTTTTCTTATTTTGATCTATGGTGGGAATATTCATTCATTTGTTGCTATTTCACCAGAAAACAGACTTTTCTTAGTCCTCTCTATCAATCCCTGATACTGTAAATTTAGTTAATTTCTTTTGATTTTAGACCTTCACTTTGATGGGTTCAGATAATGCCTGAGTTTTTAGCTTTTGTGCTTTGTGTTTTTAGTATGAAAGTGATACTGTGTCTGCCTCCTGGTTAGAGTGGAATTCCTGTCATGGAATAATTTCTAATACATAGTCTGGCAAATTAATGATAAAGTTTGTTATTTCCATATTAACAGATTATAGTATTTCTCAGAGCCAAGTTCCTTAAATGATAAATGTTTTTGAATCCTTTTAAGATTAAAGTCATTGACATTGAAATTTAACTGAGGTTCTTTTTTTTTTTTGGTTTTTGGGCCACACCCGGCTGTGCTCAGGGGTTACTCCTGGCTGTCTGCTCAGAAATAGCTCCTGCAGGCATGGGGTACCATATGGGGCACTGGGATTCGAACCAACCACCATTGGTCCTGGATCGACTGTTTGCAAGGCAAAGCAAACGCCGCTGTGCTATCTCTCCGGGCCCCTTAACTGAGGTTCTTACTGTGTGTGAATAGATAGAATGGACAACACAGTAGCATCAGAGGTTAAACATTTGTATAACTTGTGTATTTACAAACCAAGTTTCCCTCACTTCTGCAGAACCATGCAGTCAGTGGTAAAGTAAAATAAAGTGTGTGGTGGAGCACATCCATTGCCTAGAGGCACAGTATGTAGGAGGTTGTTAATGTTGTCTGGTATCAAGCAAGGCCCTCCACATGGAAAGTATGCACACTAGCCCTTTGAGTTAGTGCTAAGAAATTATTTTTAGGATTGGGGAAAAGGCAAGGAGTGGTCATGTTTTAAATCTTTAGAAATTTAGGTAATTAATCTCAAGGGATACCATTTAAAGGTTTTTTTTGTTTGTTTGTTTGTTTGGTTTTTAGTTTTTGGGCCATACACAACAATGCTCTGCACTTGGGAATCAAACCTGCGTCCGTCCTTGGTCAGCTGCATACAAGGCAAGTACCCTACTGCAGTGCTCTGGCCACCATTTTTAAGTTTTTTTTCTTTTTTTTGGAATTTTGGGCCACAGCAAGTGACACTCAGGGGTTATTCCTGGCTATGCGCTCAGAAATCGTTCCTGGCTTGGGGGACCTTATGGGACACAGATTGAACCACAAACCGTCCTGGGTCAGCAGCATGCAAGGCAAATGCTGAGCCATTGCTCCGGTCCCATTTTAAGTTTTATACTGAGGCATACATGAGCAGAATGAAGAAATTTTAAAAGATTTTAAAGAACCTTGCTGTGGGAATAGGAATTATATTTTGTTATTAGAGGTACATTGTTGCTGAGAGGTCTTTTAAAATAGTCTCAGTTAAATCTTCAAGCAATGATAAAAGTCCTTTTCTTTTTTTTTTTCTTTTTTGGTTTTTGGGCCACACCCAGTGACGCCCAGGGATTACTCCTGGCTATGCGCTCAGAAGTCGCTCCTGGGTTGGGGGACCATATGGGAGGCAAGGCAGGCACCTTACCTCCAGCTCCACCACCCGGCCCCCAAAGACCTTTTTACCTTTACCATTAAATTAATTAATTAATTAATTAATTTTTGGTTTTGGCCACACCCAGTGGTGCTCAGGGTTCAGAAACTACTCACAAATAGGCTGGGGGATCAAATGGGATCCTGGGAATTGAACTACGTGCAAGGCAAACACCTTGTTTGCTGTGCTGTTGTTCCGGCCCTGTATTATCATTTTATTTTTGATTTATTTGACTTTGTGTGTATTCTCTCTTTATAACTTTACATTCACTATGATACTTATTTAATCAGGTTTTTTTTTGTTTGTTTTGCACACCCGGTGGTGCTCAGGGGTTACTCCTGACTCTCTGTTCAGAAATAGCTCCTGGGGCCCGGGAGATAGTATGGAGGTAAGGCGTTTGCCTTTCATACAAAAGGTCATCGGTTCGAATCCCGGTGCCCCATATGGTCCCCCGTGCCTGCCAGGAGCAATTTCTGAGCATGGATTCAGGAGTAACCCCTGAGCATTGCCGGGTGTGACCCAAAAACCAAAAAAAAAAAAAAAAAAAAAAAGAAATAGCTCCTGGCAGGCACGGGGGAACATATGGGACACGGGGATTTGAACCAGCCACCTTCCGTCCTGGATTGGCTGCTTGCAAGGCAGACGTCACTGCTATCTCTCCGGGCCCTTATGTAATCAGTTTTACAAGTTTAAAGCTTTGAGAGAATGAGCCTGTTAATTAAAAACTTTTTTTTTTTTTGTTAAGTATTTTGAGAACTTACTGAAGTTTAAAAAAGGGAGTAAATGTTTTGGTGAAAATGTTACTAATGTCTTTAGATTATATTGTGTGCTGCTAAGAAATAGTATGTACTACAATCTGGGGATTTGAGGGACAAAGTAATTGTATTGTACATGGGTTCAGTTTTTTTTGGGTCACACCCAGTGACGCTCAGGGTTTACTCCTGGCTATGAGCTCAGAAGTCGCTCCTGGCTTGGGGGACCATATGGGAAATCGGGGATCAAACCGCAGTCCATCCTAGGCTAGCGCAGGCAAGGCAGGCACCTTACTTCCAGTGCCACTGGTGGCCTGGCCCCTAGTTTTGTTTTTCTTAATGTTCTTTGACTGAAAGTTCAAGTCTGGGATATCATCGATGGGACTACTGAGAATTCTGTTTATGGGTGACTGTGCTTCCACTGTAACTTTACCCTGTCCTCTTTCTTTACATCTTTGTTCTCATAATTAAAAGAAAGAAATTAAAAAAAATAAAGTTAATGATAAAAAAATAAAATAAATAAAAAACATAATAAAATGTTTTTAAATTTGTTATGTCAAATATTAAATTAATGTAGTTATTGTTTTATAGCATAAGATTATTTTATTATAGAGAATGGTCTGTACTTACAAAATAATATTTTGATATCATTACACTGGGAATTCTATAAATTACTGATAGACAGTTTGTAATTCTGTCTAATATTGCCTTTTTTTTTGCAAATTACTGAGTTACTAATAAAAGTATTATTTAAAAAAAAGAAAATGTTACAGTTATTGATGTTATTAAGAAGGGGCCAGCGAGGTGGTGCTAGAGGTAAGGTGCCTGCCTTGCAAGCGCTAGCCAAGGAAGGACTGCTGTTCGATCCCCCGGTGTCCCATATGGCCCCCCCCCCAAGCCAGGGGCAATTTCTCAGCGCTTAGCCAGGAGTAACCCCTGAGTATCAAACGGGTGTGGTCCGAGAAACCAAAAAAAAAAAAAAAAAAAGAATTAAAGTAGGGGGCTAGGGAGATAGTTCACCAAAATAAACACAGTGTATCCTAGAGGCCTGCCTGGGTTTGATCCCTGTGCTACATAGTTCCCCTGGCAGAGTCAAGAATGATCCCTGAGCATTATTAGTTGTGTCCCAACCCTGAAAAAACAAAGTTAAAATAGTATTGATAGTGTTAAGGTTATTCAAGTTGGTGTTTTCATTGTTTGTTTTTTGGGTTTTTGGGTCACACCCAGCAGCACTCAGGGGTTACTCCTGACTCTATGCTCAGAAATCACTCCTGGCAGGCTTGTGGGACCTCCTATAGGATGCTGGGATTCGAACCACTGTCCTTCTGCATGCAAGGCAAATGCTCTACCTCCATGCTATCTCTCCAGCCCCAAGTTTATTTAAGGTTTTTTTTTTGTTTGTTTGTTTGTTTGCTTGGTTTGGTTTGATTTTTGTTTTTTGGGTCACACCTGGCATCGCTCAGGGGTTACTCCTGGCACTCTGCTCAGAAATCGCTCCTGGCAGGCTTAGTGGGCCATATGGGATGCTGGGATACAAACCACTGACTTTTTGCATGGAAGGGAAATGCCTTACCTCCATGCTATCTTTCCGGTCCCATGTTTATTCAAGTTTTATAAAGATATTTGTTCACAGACTTGTGCCTATAAATGCCTTGTCAGAAGGGCTTATTTCCACAGTTTGTTGAAATTAACAAAGATATTTTCATGGGTGGAGAGAATTTCTGAGACTGTTGTGAAAGTAATACTTTAGATTTCTATCTCATTGTATTTTGCTCTCTGTGCTGTGTTGAAATCATATTGAATGTTAAAGCTAAGTCTCTTAATCTTTCTCTGTTATTCTAGGTTAGATAAAGGAGGCTGTATTCTTGGTGTGGATTGCTACCCGTGATAAGAACATGTCGTCCATCTTGCCATTCACTCCGCCAGTTGTGAAGAGACTGCTGGGATGGAAGAAATCTGCAGGGGGATCTGGAGGAGCAGGGGGAGGAGAGCAAAATGGACAGGAAGAGAAGTGGTGTGAGAAAGCAGTTAAAAGTTTGGTGAAGAAGCTAAAGAAAACGGGACGATTAGATGAGCTTGAGAAAGCCATCACCACTCAAAATTGTAATACTAAATGCGTTACCATACCAAGGTAAGTGTTCTAAGAGATTTGATGATACAGACTCTGGAAATTTGCTTAAAGGGGTATAGAAAAGTTACTGGGATTTTATTAACTTTAAAATCATCTGTAAGCAGTACTTATTAAAATATGACAGCTATATCTAACCTGTCATACTAATTTTGTTTTACTAGTTCAACGTGTCTATTTTATAAATTATTTTCTTGAACAGTGAGAAGGTTTGATCAAGCAAAATTAAATTCTTCAATTTTATTTTATCTTCATTGTCTTCATTTCCTTTAATACCTAATTGCTTCATTGTAGTTAGTCTGATTACTGTGATTGACACTTGATTTAAGAATCAAATGCTTTTCTAGCTCGAGTGCAGCAGTGATTGACAATCTTCTTTTCCCTTGGTCATCACTTTATTAATTAGGAATTAAGGCTTAACATGATGATTCTTGTTGCAGTTTTGTTTTGTGAGCGGTGTAGCATCACACTGCAGCCCTAAGACCAATTATGGGAAACAGCTTCATAAATATTTTAGGTCATGTTTTTGAACTATAGTTAGAGATTGGATTTGTTAAGAGGCATTAACAGTGTAAATGTTCACAGATAATCACCATTGTAAAAATCTGCTTAAAAAAAGTAGCAAGTGATTTTTAAATGTTTTACTGCTTTCTGTTTGCATTAAATTTTGCAGTGTAACTATAAAGGATTCTGTGGATCACAATTGTTTCAATAAGATAAAATTAAAAAATCTTTGCAATGCAACATTTTGCATTTTTATTGTCGCACATGTAAGCTTGCATATATTTACTGTAAATGAAAATGTTTTTCTGAACATGTTTCCAATGAAATCTGGGATATATGCACTCTAGAATTTATAACAGATCAAGTACTGCAAGCTGATCTCCTTGCAGATACTAATAGACTGCTTCCTGCTTTGTTTGGCAGGTTAGTTATTGATTCATTGAATTGATTTTATGAATATTGTAAATGAGTCATGTCTCTTGATTTGTTCTTGTGTTTCATGCATGCTTATGAGTATTTGCTTTGTGCACCTTACTCTTTCTAGATACATGGAATATAATGAACAAAACAAAATTTCGCAGGATAGTAAATAAGAGGACATATTAACTTGAGGTTGTAATGAGTGCAAAGGAGATAATGAATAGAGTATTAAAAACTGCATTGGATTTGATTGTGACACTGACTTAGTAGCTGCTAGCTCAGGAAAAAGTCCTCTAGACAGGAAGGTCAGGATAATGACACCAAAGGGAGAAACTGTTTTGGGTTGAGCTGTTAAAAGGAACTCAGTAGAGATGGGCTACAAAAAAATGAGTTGTGAAGCTTGAAAACAAGCAGTCAGTGTATATAGGGTCTGATATAGTTTGAGTCTAGCTAGTCTAAATATAATAGAAGTCAGAAAAAATGTATTTACATTTTATTTTACAAAGATCACTCTGGTTGTTGCAGACAACTGACTGGTTGGGAAGAATTTTAGTTTGTTTGAGAGGTGAAGGAAGGGAGAGAGTTCTGGAAGCAGGAACATGCTAGAGATAACCGGTGGGGGGGGAGGGGAGAGAGAGAGAGAGAGAGAGAGGAGAGAGAAGAGAGAGAGAGAGAGAGAGAGAGGCAGGCTGTGTTAACATCTTCGATTTGATTTGGATACATTGAATAGGCTTTGCTAATGAATTGGTTAAGAATGCTTAATTTTTTTGGTCCGGAGTGATTGTATTGCTGATGGTAGGGTTCTTGCGACTGACTTTAGTCACTGGCATTCCAGATGGTCCCCTCAAGTCTTCCAGGAGTAAACCCTGAGTACTATCAGCTGTGGCCTAAAAACTTAAATTGATTTTGTACCACATAATACTGACAGTAATGTGTATTAAATACTCATTATATGTGTGATAAGCTCTTACTGGAGTTAAAATAGAGTCTTTGAGGGGCTGGAGCAATAGTACAAGTGGCAGGGAACTTGCCTTGCACGCAGCCTACCCAAGTTCAATTCCCCAATATCCCATATGGTCCACTGATCACCTCCAACCACTCAGTAGTGACTCCTGAGCACAAAACCAGGAGTAAGCACTAAGCAAGCACCTCTAGGTGTGCCTGCAAAATCCAAAATCCCTCCCCCCACCCCCATTGTCTTTGCTCTTGGTTTGCTTTTAAGTAGTGGTGATAAACTAAGATAGGTTATTTTAGAAAATGTAGTGAGCAGTCTAGTAGATGATATGGAAGAACAGTATGCTGGGGTCTGTGTTCAAAGTAGGGGAATGAAAATTTCTTCCTTCTAAGAAAAGATTGGTGCCTAAGTTGAACCGTGGTGTAAAGGAGATTTTTATTCAAGAGGAATTTTAAAATGGTCTGTGGTATTGAGAATGTGGTGGTAGGGTTTATTGCATTGAAAGGGTACTGAGCCAGCTGTTGTGTTGGGACATCCTTAGGCACTGCCACAGCAATGTGTGCCGGCAAGTTGATTGTGATGTGTTAAGATTGAAGAAAGTACTGGACAGTGAGGAAAAAGACTCCAGAGTCTCAATAAATTTAAGTATTGACTTTGACTGTGGGAAGGAAGATGGTTGTTGAGACTAAAGAGTGATGGCAGTGAAATAATGTCTTTTATATTCTCTATCAGTTAATAGTTTTCTTCAAGGAAGACAGGGAGCCTTGTATTTTGCACAGCTTCATCTAAGAGTCAGATTGCCTATGTAGGGAGTGGGGTCATTGACTGAGCTGACAGAACCCATGAACTGTGCAGTTCTGTTCTTTAAGAAGATTTAGGAGGCCTTTTAATGATTACAATATTTTTTTATTTTTTTTATTTTTGGGTCACACCCGGCAGTGCTCAGGGGTTACTCCTGGCTCCATGCTCAGAAATTGCTCCTGGCAGGCACGGGGGACCATATGGGGCACCAGGATTCGAACTGATGACCTTTTGCTTGAAAGGCAAACGCCTTACCTCCATGCTATCTCCCGGGCCCCAATGATCACAATATTTAAATGTTAAAATGATTGAGATTCCTGGGTATAGGTATTTAAATCAGAGAAATCCACCTTTGTCAAATTCCTTTTTATTTTTCTCTTCTTCCTTTAATCTTTGAAATTTGTCTTGTTCTAGAACATTTTTATCATTAAATTATTTTTAATGGGGGGCTGGATGGTGGCGCTGGAGGTAGGGTGCCTGCCTTGCCTGCGCTGGCCTAGGACGGACCACGGTTTGATCCCCCGGTTTCCCATATGGTCCCCCAAGCCAGGAGCGACTTCTGAGCGCATAGCCAGGAGTAACCCCTGAGCGTCACTGGGTGTGGCCCAAAAACCAAAAAAAAAAAAAAAAATTTTTTTATTGTTCCTTAACCTTAATGACAGTAAAATTGTTATTGTGTATAACCATTTTCTCTATCAAAAATTCTTGAAATTTAGAAATTGTTTATTTGTAATATTGCAAGAATGTTATTTGCTTAGTATTGGTTGTTATCTAAAAATAATTTTAGACTTCTTGAGCTGTGGTTTGGTGCCATAAATTATATAGTTTGTTTTTAGAACAGTTATATCAGATTATGAGTCATTTCTTTACTATTAAAATCCTTTAGCATTGAATTAACATTGTTAACTCTTATTACTATATTGTTTGTGTGATTATATTGTTTTATAATAAAAATAGTTAATGTTTAACTTATAAGATATACTGTCTGTTGATTATATATGACTATATAGCATTACTCATTATAATAGACTGAAAAGGGTGCGGTTTCAATTGGGATAGAAAGGTCTATCAGATAAATAAAACAAAAGATAGCACAAAATAGATTTAATTAAACTTACTTTCTTACAAGTATAAATTGTTAATATAATACTTCAAGGTTTTACAAAGCTAAAATGAGTTTTACAGACCTAAAATAAATAGATTACTGTGGCAATACATTAGTGTGACCTAAAATAAATAGATCATGTAGCAAATTACATAATTAAAAATATAACAGGTTTTTGTCCTTAATCTTTCATTTTATTAGAATATCTTCTCCATCATCCCATTTTAGTACTACAGAAGCATTGTCCTGACTTTTTCATTCCCCTTTACATAACTAATATCTTCATATTTTACCCCTGAATTGGTTGACCATATAGTTACACATACAAGTCACTGCTGTTTTCTTCTCAATGTTCTAAACAGTAGAACTTAACCTATTAAGGTGCTGTAGCTGTAGTAATTTTCAAGAAAGTTTCTTGAAGCCTTTCAATGTCAAATATTTTTGAGGCTTAGTATTGAAAAAGATAATTGCAATTGATATTTAGATAAAGGATTAGACAAGAAGCTTTTAATATATATCTATAAATATCTACATTATAAATAATAAGAAAAGGGAAACCAATAACTTTTAATACATAATATCTATAAATAATAAAAGGAAAAACTGGTGGAATTGGAGACTAAAATTTAAAATGTGGGGAATAAAGTAAATGAATAATTGAAATAGCAAGGCAATGTGGTTAGAGATTTCTAAAGTATAATTTTTTCAATTATTTAGTAGCAAAGAAAATTTAACCAGCTAATTTTATATCAGAATTAGATATGTATAGTACAAATTTATACCAATCTTACAAAATGTATACTTAGTAATGAACCTCTAGAGAAAAATATACCCAGGTATTAATAATGGTTATTTATGGGTGACACAAATAATAGTTTTATAATTTATTATTAATACTTATGTACTAAGTTTATATGTATACATTGGGCAATAGTTAGATATTACTCTTATTCTTTGAAGTCATTTTTTTCTTTTAAAGGGCAATTCTGTTTCTGTATAAAAACACAGAAAATTTAAAAACATGTGTACATGATTCAAAAACCATACACTACAAAATATATACTGGAAGAATATCTCCCAGTATCTTACCCATTTTAGGGACCCGGAGAGCACAGTGGTAGGGTGTTTGCCTTGCAAGCGGCAGACCCAAGACCAACATTAATTCGAATCCCAGAATCCCATATTGTGGTCCCCCTTGCCCGTCAGGAGCAATTTCTGAGCACAGAGCCAGGAGTAATCCCTGAGTGCTGCTGAGTGTGGCCTATAAACAAAACAAAACAAAAACCACAATTATATTAGGCTAGAGCAATAATGAAATAGTGTGGTTGCCTTGCATGCTGCTGATCTGGGTATCAGCAAGCTGCTTACCTCAGGTATCCCATTTGGTCCCATGAGCACTGTCAGGAGTACTTATGTACTTAAGTATAAGCCTAGTTTTTCTGGCACAAGATTTGTACCAAAAACCCGAACTCATCGAATCAAGTGCATGTAGTCTCTGGTTGTCTTCTGCCATCTGCTGGAGGGGGCAGGGCTTCAGCTCAGTCCACAGATCCCAGCTGAGCTGGACTGAACTGTGTGCCACAATATTCTGCACTTTGTATGCCAACAACAGTGATGATATCTGCATACTCAAGTGATGATGACAATGTCTAATGCTGATACTCTTGCATTAGATACAGCTAAAGTTCTGATCATACAGATGAGGAGGAGGAGTCCAGTTTTGAAGGATTTTAACCTTTATGGTTTAGCTTGATTACCTGTTAAACTACACTTTTCTGCACTTCATTTAAAGTTTTCAAGTTATTGTTGCCAGTTTACAGTTTTTCTTTATCAATAAGTATCGAAAAACATTTAACCTATCCTCAATTATTGCAATTGCTTTGGATATAATTTTTATTTTTGAAATTTACCAGTGGCTGCTGCATTTCCACCTCATCTTATACTCGAGTCACTAAGTTTTCCCAGTTCTTAAGGTAAAATTAGGAGGGGGGGGGTCGGGCTTATACACGAGTATATACGGTAATTTCTGAGTGCTGAGCCAGGAGTAACTCCGAAGCACCATAGAGTGTGGCCCAACCTGCCTTACACCCCCAAATACAATTATATTGCCAGTGTCTGTATCCTTTCAGCATAATTATCCTCTTTGATATTTGGATTTTTTCCTATTTTCTAAATACTTAAACACACAAAGAAGTAAATGTCATGTAGTCAACTTTTATTTTCAATCCTTTGAAGTTACGAGTGTTGTAAACAGTAGGCACTATAGCTATCAATATTTGTAATATTCACTAGCATATCAACACTTTCCTTTTCTTCCTTCACTTACATTAGATTGTAGGCTTATTGTGTTGTCTCTTTTTCTTAAAACAAACAAACAAAACTTCAGACCATATTGCATTTTGCATCATTTAGTTTATTCAAATGTTTAGCATTTATTTATAATGCCAGTTATTACAATGACACTTTTTGTAAAGCAAATTAGCTTGGGGATTGGATAATAGCTTATCTCTGATCAGTCTCAGCATTCAGTGTGTCCTGTTTATTAATTATGAAAGTATTTTGAGGAGGTCTTGGTCCTATGAGACTGTGCAAGGTATTTTGCTAGAAAGGCACTTGGCTATATTTGCAGGTCATTTTTTCGGCGAGAGCTCCTGCTCCAGGACAGAGTGATATTCAATTCCCCCTTTACTACATAATTACAATGTGTAGAGCATTTTTTGTTTTTATTTTTTTATTTTTTGGATTTGCTTCCCTCAAAATATTTCGGAGCTTCTCGTAGTTCTGCTGTGGTGCTCTGCAAGGTTTGTGGGGAGTAGAGGGTACGGTGTTAAGGGCAATGGATTCTGGGCCTCCTGCCTGCAAAGCACATGCTTCAACTTTGAACTGTATCTTTTGCCCACCTAGTATATTTTTATCATTATTTACCATTATTAATGGAGAAAATCCACCTGTCCTACAGCCTTTGTTTCCTTATCAAATTTTACTGAATTATACCCAGATTAATTTCTTTAGTTTTGGCATTTAACACTTGTGATAATCACTGTCCCCACTTACCATATTTAATAATGTGATGTATTGATTTTACAACTCCAGATTTTTTTTTTTTTTTGGGTCACACCCAGCAGTGCTCAGGGGTTACTCCTGGCTCCATGCTCAGAAATCGCTCCTGGCAGGCACGGGGGACTATATGGGGCACCGGGATTCGAACCGATGACCTTTTGCATGAAAGGCAAACGCCTTACCTCCATGCTATCTCCCGGGCCCCGTGATGTATTGATTTTAAAGAATATATTGACCAACCTAGACTTGACATCTAAAATCATAGGCATTTGAAATTTTCACAATCATTCATTTTCCTAGCATATTTGAGCTTTTATCTTTGGATAGGGGATGGGAGTGGGTGCAGGTTGAGCCGTACCTAGTGATACTTGGGGCTGACAGTACTTGGGACTTACTCCTGGCTCTCTGCTCATTGATTACTCTGAGAAGTACTTGGAATCATATGTGGTGTTATTGATCGACTACCTTAGTTCAGCCATCTGCATGGCAAACACCCTATCTGCTGTAAACAGTCTCTCTCATCCTTCTTGGTCTGTTTCTATTCTTAGCTCCAACCAGCTTCCCCAGATCATTCCTATGTAGTTAACAACATTATGAGAAAATCATAATACTGTGGAAAATTTAACCATATCCTTTACTTCTTCCTGTTCTCAAGCTTTTGAAATGTAAATAAGTGTAATTTCATCCAAAGGGTCTGAAACTAATATTATACATGGACTTTGGAGGAGGAAGTAATAGCACACACCAGTTTAGTCTATTCTGTATTTTGGCTTATTTTCTAGTTAGGCTAAATTCCACTTGTATTTTATGCTCTGTTCTCTTTTAGGTTAGTTTTGTATTGGTGCCACACCTAGCTCTGTTCTCAAGGAACCACTTATGGCAGGGCTTAGGAGGCCATATGGGGTGATGAGGATCAAATTTGGTTGGCCTAGGCAAGTACACTACTTGCTCTACTAGCTCTATTGTCCCCATCCTCTTCACACGTTTCCACTCCCAGGTTTTATATTTTCTATGAACTTAACTTTAGGTTTATTAATCCCATTGTGTGCTGTGCCTACTTATCTGTTAAACTCATTCAATAATCCCCCCCCCCCCTTCTATGGACCAAGTTCCCTTGATGCCCTACCCTTTACTGTTGAGTATTTAGGATTATTTTAGTGCATACACAGCCTGGGGATTAATCTCAGGATCCAGACTTGTACTGGACACCATGGTTTCCAAGGGACCATGTGGTGTTGGAGATAGAATCCAGGCAATCTCATTTATCCTTGAGCTATCTTCCTAGCCCTGTCTGGCAACTCCAGTAGTTCATCTCTGTGCCTGCTTCTATTATTATCTTTTATTTTTTGGATATTCACTCATGTTTTGTTCCTCTTTACATACTGAATAATTCTGTCCATATTGTATATATGAAAATTAGAGATATTATACATATTTTCCCCAAAGAATATTTAACTTGGGCATCTCATCTTTTCTGAGAATAGGGCTCTTCTAAAATTTTCATGCAAAACCCAGCACATCTACTTCATTTGCTCCTTCAAACACTGGGAAGTTATCTTCTACTATCTCTATAGTTTGAGCTTGATTTTACAGTCATGTTGTTTGAGGCTTTGGAATATGGTAGACATCTTAAGAGAAACTTGTGACTGTCAGAAGTTCTACTTTGTTCACCCTTCCTCCCAAAATGCATGTGCTTGATCAAAGATGCAATCCATAAGCAATCCTGATTTCCCAGGCAGGACCTGAGCAAACAATGGTTTACTGTAGCAGCCCCCTTTCTGGACGCCCTCTTCAGGCACTGTCATTCATTAGAAAGCCACGTGAAACCTGGCAAGTCTCCTCGGATGTGCTAAGTTGGGGCCATTTAGAAATAGGGTTGAGGCATTTCCCATGGAGCACCTGGTCTTCGAGGTTTTCATGAGTCAGCCTTTGACTTAGGACATGAAGGGGAAATGCAGGATTGTCTAGGTTAAGTACCACTGTCTCACCAGTTGTCCCTGCTCTTCTGTGGGTCATTGTCTTTGTGGGGACACTGATCATCCTGACTACCGGACCTGTGGGGGACTAATGTTGGGGAGTCAAAGCTCAGGACTTACTCCTCACTCTGTTCAGGGCTCACTGATAGTGGAGCTCGGGGCCATGTGCAGTGCCAGGGACCAAACACAGGTTGGATATGTGCCCTGTCTGCCCCATGGATACTACATAATTTTGGTTATAACTTCAATAACCAGGTCATCTTTTTGTGATTTTATGCATTAAGGAGGAAAACAAATTTGACAAGAGTTTGTTTTCAGGCACTGATAAGGAGTGGGGAGGAACTCCCAACTTCAACTTACTGAATAAGCTCTATTATTCTTTTGAAATCTTGGAGAATGGCAGGATGTCACACACAACTGCAAGAAATAAGTATGATTTTAATAAAACAACTTTTTATTATTTGCTGAATTCAGAAGGAAGAAGGGGTAAGGAATTTTAAGTATGGGAAGAGGGGTTGGTTCGTAAGCAGCATCTGTTAACTTTTTCTCAACAAGATTATCATTGATAACCTTTTACCTAATGATACTTATTTTCAAAGAGAATGGAAACTTCATGTATTTTTTGGGGTGGGAGTCATCCTAAGCTGTGCTCAGGCTTTGTAGTACCAGTGGATGCCCTCTGGCAAAAGAGGGCCTCCAGAACTGCACCTGAGCTCTGGCAAATTGTGCTGGGGTCAAACCAGAGTCAGCCACATCTGTGGCCCCAGAAACTGGAGTTCTTTCTTTCTTTCTTTTCTTTTTTTTTCCTATGAAAGGCAGGACCAGACTAGGGTGTGAGGGACTTGGCATAGCCTCTCATTTATTTATTTGTTTATTTATGTGTTTACTTTTTCCCTCCTCCCACCCCACACCGGCCTGTACTCTTGACAGGCTTTCTACTTCCCTCATTCAGTTACACTTTGTTATGATAGTTCTCAGTGTAATTATTTCTGTGACTGCATCCAACAGTCTCTGTGGTGAGCCTCATGTCGGGAGCTGGACCCTCCAGTCCTCCTCTATTTTGTCTCTGAGAATCATTGCACAAATGTTTTTCATTTTTCTCAAAACCCATAGATTTGTAAGTATTTGGAGTTCTTTCTTTTGGGGAATATGGAACATTCACAACAAAGCTTGGGGGTTGCTCACGTATTTTGGAGACCATTGAACCTAGCCCTCATATATAAAAGTATTCTCTCAGCCTGCTGATCTCTCTCCCCGCCCCTAACTGGAGTTTTTGATTTTTTTTTTTTAACAAAATTGTTCCTAAAGTGCTTAAATTAGACCTGAACTTTATATTCACTCCAGACTTTGCTGCTTTATGAACTTGGCTTAGTTTTGTGGGTTTGTATTTATGTCAGAAGATACATTTTTTCCCCTAATTTGGTTTACTCCCAAGTTTTCTAGGGAGGGTTGGGGGAAGAGAGGATAAAAAGGAGGGAATATATATGTTAAGGAACGTACAAGCAAAATCTATAATGTAAAAAAAAAGTCACTTGAAAGAAATTTCTATAAAGAGTGACTTTATAATTTTTTATTTTCAGGTATAAACAGTACACTTGATGCCTGTCAACAAAGCATGAACTCAGCTTAACAGAATAAGCTCTCTGGTTCCAGAAGACTTTTCTAGGTGGGAGGTTAAGGGAGTGGGAGAAATGATCTGTACTCAGATTAGGTAGGCATGTGCAAAGCAAATGTCTTATCCCCGGTACTAATTCTTCGGCCACCATAAAAGTTTCTTTAAATATTAAAAAAATTGCATATTAAAGTAAGATTTAAATTTTTTTTTTTTTTTTTGGTTTTTGGGTCACACCCGGCAGTGCTCAGGGGTTACTCCTGGCTCCATTTTCAGAAATTGCTCCTGGCAGGCACGGGGGACCATATGGGGCACCGGGATTCGAACCGATGACCTTTTGCATGAAAGGCAAACGCCTTACCTCCATGCTATCTCCTGGGCCCCAAGATTTAAAATTTTGTCAGCTACTTTTTTTTAAAATGAGCATTTAAAATATTTTTAGTTACTGAAATTCCAAAGCTATTCATGATTGGCTTTCAGACATGATTGATTAGTTTTCTGAGTCTATGACGTTCCTGAGTTGTTTAATCCATGAAGTTGTGTATTGTTTCTTTGAATGAGAGTCTGTCTGGGTAAAATATTTTTGATGTTCATGTCATTGAGTTCTTTCACTGTATTCCACCACTGCTGGAGATTTAGGAACTCTGTAAACCTTTGTATATCATTTCCTTCTTTGATCTTACTACTTTGGGTATTCTATTTCTAACTATGGTTTATGTCATTCTGATTAGGCTGTGTTTTGAGTATTTGTATTTAGATCTCTTTTAGCTGATTTCCTTCAGAGCTCTAGGGTGTGGTGGGTGCATTGCCCTCTCTAGTTCTGGGAACTGCATAGCAATCATATCTTTGTTGCCTCTTCTAAATGGTATCTTCCTAACTCTGGGTCCCTGATGATGTTTGACGTTGTTCCTCTTGAATTCATCCCAAAGTTCTTCTTGACATCTGTTTGTTTTATTTCGGGGTTTTTCCATCTTCTGTTGTTGGAAGTGTTGGGATACTGTTGTGTGACTAGGTGATTAGAGTTAGGATGTCTTTGGATGTCAAGGTGAGGTCTGAAGAGATGAAAATCCAGGTTGGACAAAGCCAGGCAGGGCTGGGTAGCAACCTGTCTTCCCTATTGAAGGGGGTGGAATGACAATGCCTCCTTTTTTGCAACTGGGACTGGGTTAGCTACTTTTAAAATTTATTTTATTTTTGTGTAATTTTTTGTGTTTGTTTG
>PVKC010023364.1:0-17315 GCA_004027635.1 Crocidura indochinensis
CAGAGTGATAGTATATAGGACATTTTGTATTGAATGCAACAGACCCAGGTTCAATCCTGGGCATTCAATAGCATGTCCCAAGGACTGCCAGGAGGAATACAGAACCAGGAGAAAGTGCTGAGCACTGCTGGGTGATGTCAAAAGCTAAAAGGGGGAAGGGGAAACTCTGGGCAATAATGATGCACCAACATAAGCTCATTCATTGTGATGATTTCCCCCAGGTGATATGTGGACAGTGGGAGAGGTGAGGAGTGATGGCTTCCCTTGAGGGTCAAAGAACAAGGCTGGGTAGCAGTAGGGAAAAAAAATAGGAGGTTCCCGTTTCTTCTACTTTGAGTCCCGCCTGCTCTGCCCTAGCCTCCATCTTTCCAGAGCTCTTCTAGCTCTCTCTTTGCATTTATGCTTTTCTTCCTCTGGATAACAGAGGGATCTTGAGAGGCATTTGGGAAGCCTTGAATTGACTGCAGGATAGAAAGTGAGGTGTTGCTTGTTTGGGCTGGAAGCATGTTCTGGGCACCTTGTGTAGGGGACATTCAGGAGGTCACACCTGGAGAGGGAGAGAAAATGGACAGTTGAAGGTGTCCCATCCACCCATATTCAATGCCCTTCCCTCCTCAATGGAAAGACCTACTTGGCAGTAAGTACCTGCCCATCTCCATGCCATTCTTTCTGTTGTAGGGACACATTGTTCCAAAGGTAACCCTGACCCTTCCATAGCCCAGAGAGTGAAACAGAAGTCAGGACAGGTTGAGAATTCTAGGAGATGGTCCTCTATACTCACCTTTGCAGTATGGTCCCTGTTATCTGACTCACCTCCACCCAATTCTCGTCAGACATGACCCCACTCACCTGAAGCCCAGAATTTTTGGAGGAAGATCAACATAACTGAGAAAATGAGGCATTTGTTCAGGGTGAAGCCACAGGCCAGAACAATGAGTGAAACAGGCAGGCCAGACTGGTCAGAGGCCAATGTTTCATTGACTGACCCTCCTGCATCTGAAAGAGGGAGGAATGAAAATTTTCTGTCATGCTGGTACTGCTCCTGCCTCTGACTATGAGAGCCATCAAGCAGGAGTTGGCATCCTTTCAAGATGGAGCCTCTTTCTTTTCCATAAGCTCAAGTCAGTCTCTCATCACAAAGGAATTCAACTGAGAACACCAGCCTGCAGAAACTAGTGGTACCTGCTCAGTCCCAGCCTAACATCACTTGAGGTTCCTTGTTCTGTAGACATGAATAAATTTTGGGAGACTGCAGTGCTTTATCTGGAAATTTCTGCAAGGAAGAGGTTTCTAGGCATTTTCCACTAAAGCTAAACTTTTAGAGTGTGTGAAACCCAATAGTGAATTCATCCAAGAGAAAGGGTGTAACCCATGTAAGATAATAAAATCTTCCCGGACAACAAACATCTGTGACACCAGAGAAGAACTGGCTAGGTGTGGGACTGCCTTTGGGCAGCTGAACAGGGTCACTGCTCTCTATTCCAGAAGGCAGCATAAATAACACAAAGGCATGCCAGTGTTGTCTAGGATAGTACTGTGAAGTTCAATTTCATCCAAAGACAGTCAGAGAGAAGCAGAAGTAAAACCAGGGTGTCCTTGGAACACTGACTCCAAAGGAGAAGTTTTATGGAGAAGTCTGAGGCCAAAATATTGGACTTCCTTTCTGCTCTGTAGTTCCCTATGGGTAGACAGGTATGCTGATAGAAAACTAGGATGCGTTATAGACTCCCCTCAAAGATAAGCAGTCCCATCAGTGAGGGACCACTTTATTTACTTTGCAACAACTATCTCTTCTGCGTATTCACAGACTCTTAAAAATAAACATCCTTTTATTGGCCACTCTCCAACCACAGCCAACATTAACCAAAGACAACAAAGCAGATAGGTTTGCAGGGTTCCAACTGCACCTAACTGGGGAGAAGACGTAATGGTGCCTTCTTGTCCATTGGACTTTCTGTGTGCAAGGACAGCTTAGCAAGTTTTTTGTGAAAGTGAACTAGGGGAGTTCCTGACACATAGGCCATCTGTATCTTTTCCCCTAGAAGTATCTCTGCCACAGAAGAAGAGGAGCTTTAAAAATCACCTAGTACAGGGCCGGGCGGTGGCGCTGCAGGTAAGGTGCCTGCCTTACCTGTGCTAACCTAGGATGGACCACGGTTCGATCCCCCGGTTTCCTATATGGTCCCCCAAGCCAGGAGCGACTTCTGAGCGCATAGCCAGGAGTAACCCCTGAGCGTCACCGGGTGTGGCCCAAAAACCAAAACAAAACAAAATCACCTAGAACAGGGCTGGAGTGATAGCACAGCAGCAGGGAGTTTGCCTTGCAAGCAGCCAACATGGGGACAGACTCGGGTTCAGTTTCTGGCATCCCAGATGGTTCCCAGAGCCTACCAGGAGTTTTCTGAGTGCAGAGCAAGGAGAAACCCCTAAGCACTGCTGGGTGTGGCCCAAAACAAACAAACAAACAAACAAACAAACAAAAAAGAATCACCTAGTACACCTTCCTCATTTCATTCTTTTTGTTGTTGTTATTGTTGTTTTTGGGTCACACCAGCCAGCACTCAGGGGTTACTCCTGGCTCTGCACTCAGAAATCACACCTGGCAGGCATGGGGGACCGTATGGGATGCCCAGGATTCAAATCACCATCCATCCTGAATGGGCTGCATGCAAGGCAAACCCCCTACTGCTGTGCTATCTCTAAGGCCCTTCCTCATTTTATTCTGGGAAATTCTCTCCATAAGTGTTTAGTGGCCAACCAAGTCACACCCAGCAGTGCTTGGAAACCACAAGACCAGGAAGAAGTAGTACAGGGATAAAACTGAGGGTCTCACACATGTAAAGTACAGCAGGCCTCATCCTGGACTTTGAGCTACCTCTCCTGCACCAACTGTCTTGATTGGACTGTTGAATTGATCAAGACCCACAGAGGAACTCTAATCCAGTCATGAAGTGAATCAAAGCTTCCCTGGGGCACTAAACATGATTGAGGTCACCTGCCACCTCTAACTCCAGCCTGCTCGCTCCCAAAGCAGCTTTCTTGGTGTTTGGAGCACCGGTGACTGTGGTTTAGCCTCTGCCCAAACATTTCCCTATTGGAGAACTCACAAATGCTCACCTTTACAGTCTATCAGTCTAAATCGAGGGCTCAAGATTACAAGATTCTGGGGTGAGAGGTAGATCGCACACTGGTACAATCCTATGTCCTGCCTCTGCACCTCCATCACTGTCACCATGAAAATGGAATCCGTGGGAAAATCTTCCAACAGGTATCTGCCCATCTGAGCCCGGTTAAAACTGGCATCTCTAGAGTCTGTGCGCACCAGTGTTTCTGGAGGGCCCTGTTGATGCACCCTCTGCCAAACTTTGAAGTTGGTCGAGAATCTCATGTTGTAAACACATTCTGCGGTCATGTTCTTTCCTTCCATCAGGCACATTTGCTCATCATCCTCTTGGTCTACAGCTTGGAATCCTAAAGGGAGGAGAAATATTCTTGAACAAACCTTCTCCCTCCAGCATTGGATGCAATATCACTATCCAAGAGTACAAGGAACATGGTCTGGTAGGTTGAGCAAAGCAGAACACCTGCCTTGCTGGCTGAAGATCATCTAGCTGACTCTCCAGCACTACCCCTATGTGAGACCCAAGTCATAGCAGCAACAAGCTAGAAATAAATAAGGTTGTTAGCAGGTCCTCTCAAATGATAAGTACTCAGAAAGTCAAGGAACTCTTCTGAACAATTTTCATTGGAAAACTATAGTCCAAGACTGTGGTGCTGACAGAAGTGGCAGAGTCCTCCAGGCCTGTACTTATAGACTAAATGATGCTAAAGAGGCCATGATCATATGTCAGACAGATGTCAGGCACATAGAAAGGCTGCACAATCTCTCTGGTCCCAACACAAGGTTCTAGGAGCAAAAGCAACTGTAGAGCAAGGCAAGGAGGGTGTTGTCTTGCATGAATCTGACCAGATGGTTGGTCCCCTGAGCACCAAGAGTACATAAATCCCCGAGTATAACTGGATGTGGCCCCGTCCCCAAAAAAAGGTTTTGTAAAAAAAAAAAAAATAGGGGGCTGGGCGGTGGCGCTGGAGGTAAGGTGCCTGCCTTGTCTGCACTAACCTAGGACGGACCAAGGTTCGATTCCCCCGGTTCCCCATATGGTCCCCCGTGCCTGCCAGGAGCGACTTCTGAGCAAATAGCCAGGAATAACCCCTGAGCGTCACTGGGTGTGACCCAAAAACCAAAAAACAAAAAAACAAAACAAACAAAAAAAAAAGGTTTAATTATTTTTTTTTTGTCTTTGGTTTTAGGTCACACCCGGCAGTGCTCAGGGGCTACTCCTGACTTCTGTGCTCAGATATCGTTCCTGGCAGGTATGGTAACCATATGGGATGTTGGGATTTGAACCACCATCCATCCTAGATTGGCAGCATGCAAGTAAATGCACTACCGCTGTGCTATTTAAAAGGTTTTAAATTGTTAATTTAAAAAAGGGGGGGGCCAAAGATATAGTACAGTGGGCAGGACTCTTCTTGCCTTATATGTATGTGGCTGACCTGGACTCAATCCCCAGCACTCCAAATGTTTACCTGATATCAGACTACTTGCAAGCAATAGAAAGCCACAAGCACTGCCAAATACGGCCCCAAAATAAAACAAAACAAAATTCTTTTTGGGGGGGGGGGGGTTTGGGCCACACCCGGTGACGCTCAGGGGTTACTCCTGGCTATGCGCTCAGAAGTCGCTCCTGGCTTGGGGGACCATATGGGACACCGGGGGATCGAACCACGGTCCATCCTAGGCTAGCGCAGGCAAGGCAGGCACCTTACCTCCAGCGCCACCGCCCGGTCCCAAAATTCTTAAAAAATATAGGGGCCGGGCGGTGGCGCTAGAGGTAAGGTGCCTGCCTTGCCTGCGCTAGCCTAGGATGGACCCCGGTTCGATCCCCCGGTGTCCCATATGGTCCCCCAAGCCAGGAGCGACTTCTGAGCGCATAGCCAGGAGTAACCCCTGAACGTCACCGGGTGTGACCCAAAAACCAAAAAACCAAAAATAAATAAAAATGAATAAACAAATGTGGAGCCAGAGTGATAGCACAGCAGCACAGCATTGCCTTGCACACAGCTGACCTGGGAAGGACCTGGGTTTGATCGCCGGCATCCCGTATGGTCCCCAAGCCTGCCAGGGATGATTTCTGAGCACAGAGCCAGGAGTAACCCCCGAGCACCACTGGGTGTGGCCCCAAAATAAGAACAAAAAAATAAATAAATAAATGAAAAAAGGAAGCAAGGACCAGAGAGATATTACTCTGGGTAGGTTGCTTGCATCTGACTCACATTCAATCCCCTGCAGCTCATGTGTTCCCCTGAGCCCAACAAGAATGATTTCTGAGCACAAATCCAGTCCTTCCTGGATATGGTTCCAAAAAAAAAAAATTGAATGAATGAATAAATAAATAAATAAAAGCAAAATAGTTTAATCACCCAGATTTGATTCTACTTGGATTTTTCCAGGTAAATTTCCTTCTGTCTGGTACATATTACTCAAGAGTAGCTCAATAGTGTACCTAGTTGATTCCCTTCCTGCTCCTCTCCCCAATACCACACATCTCATCCCAAGAAGTGCCTGCCTGAGCCTTCAGCTGACACCAATCTCTCTTCTCATCCCCCCTCCCACCTTTCCCTAATTCACCTGCACAGCTTACACATCATTAGGCCCGTTATGCCCTAAATTCTGGACCTAGAATGTCACATCCATAGGAACAGTTCTATGATGCATGTGCCATTTACAAATTAGAATGCTTGAGGCACAGCAACATGAACAAATTTGCTAAAGTCATGCTTGTAGAAAGCAGAGGTAATAATTGAACAACTCAATCTAATTCTAGAATCTTTAATTCTCTCTACACACTTACCTTTGTACCTTACACCATATATATGTATATATAGACATATATGTTTGTTCATTTGTTTTGTTTCGTTTTTTGGGCCACACCTGGTGATGTTCAGGGGTTACTCCTGGCTATGTACTCAGAAATCGCTCCTGGCTTAGGGGACCATATGGGATTCTAGGGGATCAAACTGCTGTTCATCCTAGGTTAGCGCTTGCAAGGCAGATGCCTTACCTCTAGCGCCATTGCTCTGGCATCACACCATATATTTTTTAGCACATCTAATTGTGGGGCAGGATACTCCTATATGTTATTATGCTCTTGGCATTTTCTCCCCCAGCAGAGCAAGGGGGCAAGTGAGGCAACACATGCTGTTGAAAGAATGGCATGCAAAGCACTTTGCAAGACTTCCCAAGAGTTATCTCCCTGCTGACTCTATATTTTTTGTGTTGCTGCCATCTGTACCTTTCTACTAGACTCCCCTCTGCCTCTTTTATTCCCTGAAGAAGAGATTTTGCTTTATTTCTCCTTCCAGCTGCAAGAAATCTGATGGCCTAACTGGCTTTTTGCTACTTTGTCCACTTTAAGAGGCACTGGAGGTACCTCCTGCAACGATCTCATTGCTGAATCCCTGTCAGGTTAAGGTGGACCAATAGGCTGCATCTCCTCCCTTTCTTTCTCTCTTTTCCCTTTCCTATCTCTACTGCATCTCTTTCCCCCATGTAACAAAGCTAATGAGAGGTGCCTTTCCTTTGTCATCACATCCCCTTAGACCTCTGCTTACCTGATACCCAGAGCAGCAACAGCAATTTCCAAGGCCACCCCCAGGATCCTGTCCCCCACATTCTCTCTGCAGCCTGGATCAGCTGTGAGTTGACAGTCCTGGGATAGTTTCAGTTGTGAAACTATATTGAGTCACCTAGCTATCTTTTCTCATTGGAGAATATGTTGTTGACTATGATTTTGTAATTAAGCAATATGCTGGGAGCTGTAATAACGGGAAGCAGCTGATGCAGAAAAATGCAACAAAAAGATCATAACCCTTGTGACAGCTTCCTTCCTTCCTGTTTTCAGAGTGTCACAAGGTCACTCAGGACTTCCAGGTGTCAGGTGCCCCATCTGGTGTTCCACCTGTTCACTCTCCTCCTCACGGACAACACAGACTCCTCTCTGGTCAGAGACCAGAACATCTGCACCACTCCTCATGCATCCCATGCTGAAGTCTCTTATGTGTCCTCTTTGACTGACCTTTAGGGTCCACTTCAACCCTTCTGATGAATCACCTTATAGAATCTTTCCACATCCTCTTTCTCAAATATGGGCAAATTGTTGAATAATGCAGGAACGTTAGCATTCAGTGACAGTGCAAGACTGATTTGGTGAATCTGGGAAGTACCCAGGAATATGAATTTGATACAAGTCAGGTGATTCTGAAGCCAGTGGCCCAAAAGAGTTTTCCCATAAAAACTATTTATGCAGTTAGGGTTACATGCATTTCCTGACCAGCTTCATAACCAATGATGCATTCCATACATGGACTTAATATTGCTAAGAGTGGTCCTGAATGCCCTCAAGCACCAGTGGGTGTAATATTGAAGGCTCCTGAAGATTTATGGGGTAACCATAAATGGGTCGCTTCAGTAACCAAGCAACACTACATTCTTAGGCCCTTGCATTAAATGACCAGTCATGTTTGTCAAGAATTGTTGTATGGGGCATCCCAGGGCACATCAGCCTCATTTAGGACTCATAAAATATATTTTAAAAGTTAATAAAATCGGGGCCCGGGAGATAGCATGGAGGTAAGGCGTTTGCCTTTCATGCAAAAGGTCATCGGTTCGAATCCCAGTGCCCCATATGGTCCCCCGTGCCTGCCAGGAGCAATTTCTGAGCATGGAGCCAGGAGTAACCCCTGAGCACTGCCGGGTGTGACCCAAAAACCAAAAAAAAAAAAAAGTTAATAAAATCTTTACACAGAGAGGTAAGAACTATTCCCTAAGTACTTTGTTGGGCATGAGGCCTGAACTCTGCTCTAAGCATGCTCATTCAGTTTTAGTAATTCTGGGAGAACTGGAAAAATGCCACCCACCTGTTCAGAGGTAATTATGCACTGGATATTGGTTATCTCTTAGTAACTCAACCCAAGAAGCTTTTCGATTTGGAGAACTTGGCCCAGTGTGTGGGTCCCACTTCAATACATAGCCTACTCACCTTCTCTTGGCTACAGGGACAGATGTTTTTCCTGATCCTCCTCTCTAGCACAAGTAGTAAAATCCTGACACATGACCACAGCTGTGCCCAGCTTATGATTTATCCTCATTTTTAGGATCACAAATTTGTGAGAAAGATTATGACCACTGTGAGATAACCTACACAGTGGTCAAAGAGAGACTGGGAGTCCAAGATGAGTATGTGGGTGGCTTCTCCTGTCCATAGACAGTCTCCAGTGGGCATGCTGTTAAAGCCCTAAAATGACACTGTTGGGTCCACTTTCTCTCTGTGTCTTCTGCCTTCTAAACTACAACTTCTTCCCAGTTCTATGAGTTGCAGATATCCTTAATTTTCTTTCCTGAGTCAAATGGCCATAGATTATGTCATGAGCCAAAGGATCCCAGTTGATATCATTCTGTCTGCTCTTGGAGACAATGAAGAACATCTTCAGACTGAGACTCAGAGATTCAGGGAACACTCAAGATCAGATACACTTGGAGGATTATGAGAGCAAGTGAACAGAATCTGGTGTTTAATCCCAAAACCTATGTGATTAACCACATGCCACATGTATTGCTCCCAGTGTCTGCAGGAAATAGAGACTCACGTGAATAATCAAGATGTGTTCCTTCAAAGTGTGGGTAGTAAGGCAGGGAAATATCTCAAAGTACCAGTGAACATGCACTGCTATGTGAAATTGATTCATGACAAAATATCACATTGTACAACAACTTGTGGAGGGGAAAATCTTGTGGGTAGGATTTTGTGAACCAGAAAAAGAAAGCTGCATTTTCTTGAGGCTGGTGGAGCAACTATAATCCTCCTCTATGCCAGTAGGCCTAGTGGTGGAGTGTCACCCAAACTTGAAGATAGGAGCTATTTGGCGAAGTGCTCCAGGGGCTTTCAATAGAGAATGTAGCTCCACAAGGAGGATAAAGACCCTGATGTCAATTCTCTTTCCACTGTTATGATGCCTTATGGCTGAATCAAAGATAAACCCAGTAGACAAGGAAGCCCCATTAGTCAAGCTCACAAGTATGGAGCAGGAAAGAGAAAATAGTATGGAGAGGGGGCCGAGCGGTGGCACTGGAGGTAAGGTGCCTGCCTTGCCTGCGCTTACCTAGGATGAACCGCGGTTCGATCCCCCAGTTCCCCATATGGTCCCCCGTGCCTGCCAGGAGTGACTTCTGAGTGAATAGCCAGGAGTAACCCCTGAGCATCACCGGGTGTGGCCCAAAAACCAAAAAAAAAAAAAATAGTGTGGAGAGAGCCTGCAGGAGACATGCGGAGACTTTCTACTTGTGCCACTTAGATATGCTCTGATTCAGGAAGAACTTGTGCCCAAACTCCCTAACCCTAAGGTATAACAATGTCTTATGGTGAAGGCTCAAAAGAGGGTACCCTCACCCAAAGGGTAATGTGAACCCCTGAGGAGGTGTCCCAGAAGTCTGCATTTTCAATAGGCATGTCAGGTGACTCTGAAGAGGAAGATTAAGGAATAGCTTGAAAAAGTCCACCCAAAAATGCTCTGCCTCTTAGAGCATTTGACTCTGGAACTTCCATTCTCTGACCTTCCTGTTAACCTCACAGACAGAAACAACACTAGAGTGCAGGTCTCAAGGGCACCAGAGAACTCAGCCTTGCAAATGTGAGACCAAGAAGCCAATTCCTTGCACTTTCTAACAGATGTGAAAGCAATTCCAGGGCAACTGCCTTTAGGAATTCCCCCAAGAAGCTTTACTGTGTGGTCTCGTGGTAAACACCACAAGTCATGTGTGCAAGAACTCTAAGTGATTCTGACATATGGCTTTTAGGGGGTTAGTCTTGAGTCAAAGAATACTTCTGGAGAAAATAAAAGGTCAGAACTAAATACCCAAGCCAAAGTTAATGACAATAGAATCAAGAGACCCAGACTATAACCATCTAAACTTAAAATGGGCCTCTTACACTGGCAGGCCAGCAGGCTAAGGGTGGTAGTATAGGATGCATGCTGGGAACTATGGTGGAGGGAGGTCAACACTGGTGTTGGGAATGGCCCTAATTCACTGTCACTGTATGTCTGAAATCCAACTATAAAGGACTTGTAAATTCACAAGGGTCTCAATAAAAAGAAATGTAATGTAGTAATATGTACACACACATAAAATCATTCTTCTGGGGCCAGAAAGATAGTACGGTAGGTTGGGTATTATAGCTTTTCTGAGGATAGTAAAGTATGAACTTATAGAAATTATAATTACAAAAACCTACTGGCAATGTCTCAGCATAGACTTAGTACTGCTATGTTAAATTATGTATCAACATGAAAGAAAAGTAGGAAAGAGGTGTGGAGACAAAACACAAATTAGATAGTGCTAGGGCTCAATCCAAGGCCACATATAGGCAAGACATGTTCTAAGTTGAATGGAAATTTAATAATATATACTACAAAAAGATAAGTGCCAGAAAACTGAGAGATTCTCGTCATTCTCTACACATGAAACAGTCTCCTACATATCTTACAAAAAATACACTGAGACCTGCTCTCTCTTCCAGAAATTTATTCTGTTGGTCAGAAGAGTACATGAAATGTAACCAAAAACAAACAAACAAACAAACAAAAAAAGAAAAAGAAACCAGAAAAACCAAAAAAAGACTATTTCATCGCTAGAGGGCGCTGGAATGATCCAGAGAGGCAGTTTATAGCCTCGGATGCAACTGGGGAAGAGAGCTTTCCTCTGCCTTCCTTAGCTCAGCCAATCAACATCTACAAGACCCCACTGTGTGCCAGACACTACTTTAGTTGTCATGGCTACAGAGTTGCGCATGCCCAGACCATTCATCGTGGTTCTAGGGGAGAAACATGAGTAAAATGGTCACTATTATGGAAGACAGTAAAGATTCAGCTCTGGAGCCTTCTCAAAACAGAAACCAGGCACAGACAGCACTGAAATCACCTGGAAGTTGATCAGAAATACAGAATCCAGATGCCACACAGCCCTACCTATTGAACTGAAGTATGTATTTGAAATAAGATCATCAGGCAGGTGGTACCCAAAGAAGAAATTGAGAGCTATTGCTTTGGAAGAACCCAGAAAGACAGTCATCCAGAACAAGAGGGTGGATCATAGGTATTTCCCTAAAAATATTTCATTGTGGAAACCTGATGGATGAGACTAACTCATCCCAAATATCATTCACCTTTCTGTGCTGCCCAGTTCCTAAAACTGAACCCTTAATTTGCCTCAGCTTCCCAAATGAAATCACATACATAAAATTAATCTCTGGGTTGAAGTAATAGCACAGAGGTAAGGTGTTTGCCTCGAACATAGCATACCCAAGACGGACCTGGGTTTGATCCCTGACATCCCATATGGTTCCCCGGGTCTGCCAGGAGCAATTTCTGAGCATAGAGCCAAGTGTAACCCCTGAGCACCCCCGGGTGTGGCCCCAAAACAAAAACAAACAAAAATAGAATTAATATCTTACTGTTGGCTCAAATGTCACTCATTGACCTAAAATGAGAAATAGGGTGAGTCTGAGAGAAAAACAAGCTGCTAGGAGTTTTGAGCCTCAACTCTGCTGTTCTACCTCTACTACTCCTTCTCCTTCAAGGCCACCTGTCTCCATCTTCCAAGACCCCAATGACAGTTACTCACCCTTGGTTCCATTAGGTTGATATATCAGGGTAGACAGATTTCAGGCTCCTTGGGAGGGCGGAAAGTCACACATGACAGGTGTGACACTGACCCATGAACTGGTTGCTCCAGCTAGCATGTAGGAAGACTTCACTGTAGATGACTTCTGAGAAGTTCCTCTCTGCCTAGACTTGACTAGATATCTATCCCAGATTGCCTCTGAATGCCAGAGTCAGGGGCTCCCATCCTTCCTTCAGCCCCTCCAAAGCCTGCAGGCTGTTGGCAGATTCCAGAATGAAAAAGGGACAGCTCATTACCAGAGTGTGCCCCTCAGGTTGCAACAAATGTTGCTTCAGATTGTGCTGTAGAGGTCTGTGAGTGAGGAATTCAAGTTAAATTTGGTTAGGAATAACTTTCCTCACTTTGGAAAAAAAAAAAAAAGAAAGTTATCACACACAATTTTTTTCCTTGGGTGGATTTAGAGTTATTGTGCTAAGCAAATGAAACAGAAGGACAAATACAAAATGATCCCACTCATATGTGTCCTATAAAGAAGCAAGGTAAGATATAGATAAATAGCCGATAAAAGAAAAAAACAGGTTTTTTGGGCCTGATGTTTCACTTTTTCAGATGCAGTAATGCTAAGAGGCACCAGAATTATACACATCAATGCTCAGGGAACCAGCTGGTGCAAGGGATCAAACTAGGGTCTTGCGCATGCAAGATATGTACTCAAACCCTGTGAAGTGTTTCTCCTGGTTCCTCACCCCAGAATTTTTCTGAGTAAAAGCCCATCTCCTTTCATCCCCAAGACAATTTACACCTGCACTTTCTCTCAGCATCCCACCATGTATGTGATCAGGGAGCACATGGTTGGGGAGAAACTTCTGTTGTCATTCGAGAGAATACTGCAATTATTAAATGAGAAAATACTTCCAAACAGCTCAGTGAGCTGAGTGAAACCTTTGTGTGCAGGAAGCCTACACTCAATTCTAGGTAGCACATAGTCCCCAGAGTTCCACCAGGAGCAACCCACAAATATAGAGCTAGGTGTAATCCATAGTGGTCTAAAAATATAAAGCAGAATAATATGCATATATACATTTTTAAAGCAACAGAGCCAGAAGTAAGCCGTGACCACCAGTGGGTGTGACCTAAAACAATTTTTTAAGAGACCAAGATTACTAAATTTCCAACAGAAAAAAAATTAATTTAAATAAAGACTCCTGATACTAAAATATATATATATATATATATGAAGATAAAAGACTTGATTGCTTCAAAGAATTGATAAGAGAAGCTCTCAGACATCTATGATTGGTAAAAGAGGAAGTAACTGTTGGGTAAAACATTTTTTCTCCAGAATTTTAAACCTGAAATGGTTTTGGGGTTTTTTTTAGTATGAAACACGGAAAAGATATTATCATGTACACACTTTTTAAAAATATATAAAAAATACTGAGAGCCCTGCCATCTGGTCATATATCTGTGCCTTGGGTCCTCTCCCATGTCCCTGGCTCTGGGCTTGCTCCCTTCTCTGTGCTAAGTGATGGGGATGTGTGGAAAAGTTGGCTCTTCCCCCTTTCCTGACACTGCCTTTCTCTTGCATTCAAGGACTCTGCTGGTCCATCTTGGTCCTTCTCAAGGATACTTAACCCATCATTTCCCAAAGTGGGTGGATGATGCTGGAAAGATCCAGGGCTCAAGAGTCACTTGCACAATGTTTACAGATTTTATTGACTTTTTCTTTTGCAAAAATGTGTAATGTGACCATTATGTGAAAACATTTTAGCGTATGCCCTTGTTACCTGAGAAATGATGAGATGAGGGGCCAGAGAGATAATACAGTGGATAAAGTGCTTGTCTTGCACATGACCGACCTGGGTTCAAACCCAGCATTGCATATGGTCCCCCCAGCACTGCCAGGAGTGATTCTGAATGCAGAGCCATTTGGGGGTGGTTCAGGACCCATCCCTGAACATTGGGTGTGACTTCAAAACAAAAACAAACCCAAAATATAGTGGGATGATTATGGAGTGCAATAATTATGAGGTGAAATGCAGTAAGTAATCTTGGATACAATTAGGGTTTATTTATAGAAGGTTCTTTTCCAGAGGAGCACTGAATGATTTTCTTTCTGAGAAAATATGGAGGAAGAAAAGAAATAAAGAGTGTTTTTACCACACACACACACACACACACACACACACACACACACACACACACACACAAATAGTGGGGCTGGAGAGATAGCCTGGAGGTAGTGAGTTTGCCTTGCATGCAGGACAGTGGTTAAATCCCAGCATCCCATATGGTCCCCTGAGCCTCCCAGGAGCGATTTCTGAGCATAGAGCCAGGAGTAACCCCTGAGCACTGCCAGGTGTGACCCAAAATCAACAAACCAAAACAAAACAAAATAGTAAAAAAAAAAGTATTAGAAATTTTTTTAAAGTATGAGCAGGAATTAGTTGTTATAAAACAATAAAGCAATTACAGAGAAATATTAGTAATTGTTTAATATAGATATTGAATATACAAATGTTGATCATACTAGTCTCTCCACTTTTATATTTGAACTTGCTCGTATTATATACCTAAAAAAAAGTCAAATATATCAAAATGTTGACTGTTGTTCCCTCCAAGATATATTTTACTGAATACTTGTTTACAAAAACGTACTATTTTTGTTTTAATAATCTTAACATGTAAAACGGTCTTTGCTATGTTTAATTTTTTGTTTGTTTTTGTTTTTGGGTCACACCCGGCAGCACTACAGCTTACTCCTGGCTCTATGCTCAGAAATCGCTCCTGGTAGGCTCTGGGGACCACATGGGATGCCAGGATTCGAACCAATGACCGTCTGCATGAAAGGCAAAAGCCCTACCTCCATGCTATCTCTCCGGCCCCCATGTTTAATTTTTAATAATCAGTATAATTCCAGATACGCTAAATTAAATTTTTTGTTTGTTTTGGGTCACACCAGGCAGCACTCAGTTACGCAGAATTGGGGGACAATATGGGATGCCGGGATTTGAACCACTGTCTTTCTGCATACAAGACAAACGCCCTACATCCGTGCTATCTCTCCAGCCCCATAAATTATTTTTTTGTTTTGTTTTGTTTTGTTTTTGGGCCACACTAATTATTTTTAATTATGTATTGCTCACACATTTTTTTAGTTGAATGACCATTTTCAGTCATATTAAAGATGTTGGTTTCCCTCATAGTAGCCTTATGGCAAAAATAGGTCAGTTACCATCTTACTCTTGGGAAATAATTTACGTGCTTTAGTAAATGGCAGCATGGTCTCAAACCAAGATCATCTGGCTCTTTTTCAAAAATTATTTCTCACTACATTACTTCATGCTTGTTTACTTCTTTTTTTCATGTACTCTGTGCTTTCACAAACACTATTTCCAAGTAAGCATCACAACTCCAAATTAGCACAGAGAATCCTTTGTTTAGACTCGGTTAACAAACAGAATTTAGACTTTGCCCATGTTTGTTTTTCATAATAAAACTTCACATAGAGGACACACACTTTGGAACACAAATATTTTCATTTTATTTACTTACAGAAAAAAAATAGGTTAAAGAAGACCTATGATTTGGGCAAGAAAAACCTCATAGTGAAGCCAGAGCCTTGCACTGACTGAACCAGGTTTGATCCCTGACACCCCATATAATCCCCTGGGCCCCACCAGAAGTGATTGCTCTGTAAAGAATGAGGAGTAAATTTTGAGCACCACTGGGTGGGAACCCTCCCTAAATAAAATAAAAAATAATAAAAACACAAACCTTTTTTTAAATAAAAATCTTTATTTAAGCACCATGATTACAAGCATGATTGTAGTTGGGTTTCAGTCATAAACAGAACATCCCCCTTCACCAGTGCAACATTCCCAGCACCAATGCCCCACCCCCCACCTTCCCAATCCCTGCCTATATTCAAGATAGGCATTCTACTTCTCTCATTCATTAAGATTGTCATGATAGTTGTTAGTGTAGTTATTTCCCTAACTGCGCTCACTGCTCTTCTGGCTCTCATTTCTATTGTCTCTGGGCATTATAACAATAATGTCCTTAATTTTCTTAAAACTCATAGATCAGTGAGACTATTCTAAGTCTCACTTAAACATGTTTTGTTTTGGGGTCACACCCAGTGACACTCAGGGGTTACTCTGAGCTATGAGCTCAGAAATCGTTCCTGGCTTAGGGGGGGACCATATTGGATGCTGGGGGATTGAACCTCGGTCTGTCCTAGGTTAGCGCATAGCAAGGCAACCGCTCCAGCCCCTCACTTTTTTTTTTTTTTTTTTTGGTTTTTGGGTCACACCCGGCAGCAGTCAGGGCTACTCCTGGCTCTATGCTCCCGGCAGGCTCAGGGGACCATATGGGACACCAGGATTCGAATCACCGACCTCCTGCATGCGAGGCAAATGCCTTCATGCTACTCTCCAGCCCCACTTAAACAGTTTTTAAAAATAAAAATTTTATAGTTTTCCTGTTGTAGTTTAGTGGATAACTGGAATCTCTGTAAGCCTAAAATTCTAAAGTCCTAATTTGAAAAATATGTATTTGGGGGATAGTTTTCTTTTCTTTTTTTTTTTTTTTTTGGTTTTTTGGGCCACACCCGGTGACGCTCAAGGGTTACTCCTGGCTATTCGCTCAGAAGTCGCTCCTGGCAGGCACGGGAGACCATCTGGGGAACTGGGAGATCGAACCATCCGTACTAGGTTAGCGAAGGTAAGGCAGGCACCTTACCTCCAGCGCCACCGCCCGGCCCCTAATTTTCTTTTCAATTGCACCTTTTTAAAAATGTATATAAGATGTTAAAGAAAAAAATAAAAAACACTTTCCCACATTCTCAGTTGAGTTCAAAATGAGACCATGTTTATAAACAGGCATGGGATCCAGAGTCTGTAAACTGGTGGCAGTGAAAAGTGAGATAAACCTATTGTCATGCAGCCTCTGCTGCATTCCAAGACAGGCACATCTACATTTCTGTGCTCTTCCGGTCTGAGTCCCACTTCTCTTTACACTGTCACAGAAATTGGCTTAAACTTTGAATCTCAACTTGAGCATATGTGTGCTTTCGTTGTGTTGGGGCTTTCCAAGCAGTGCTCTGGGCCTCTGGGGGCAATTCTAGGCCAGCTCAATCAATGTAAAGGTCAAGGCTGTGATGGGCCACCACCCAGTAGAGCTCCAGATGCCATGTATTCTGGGATCTGAACTAGATCTTACATATATCCTAACCCCTCTACTACCTCCCAAGTTTCTCATATATTTTTAATTAATTTGCTTTTTTGGAGCCACACCTGGTGGCATGATGGTGCTGGGGATCAATCCTGGGGTCCGCCATATGCAATGCAAGTATCCCACCCACTGTACTAGTTCTCCAGCCCCTCCCCAGAATATCCTCTAAGAACTCTCTCTCTCCCCCCTCCTCTCTCCCTCTTCTCTCTTCCTCTCCTCTTTCCCTCTTTCTCTCCCCCTCTCCTTCTCTCTCTTCATCTCCTTCTCTCTTTCCCTCTCTCTCTCTCCCCCTCTCTCTCTCCTTTCCCTTTGTTGTCATTATTGGTATAGTATGGCATAC
>PVKC010023365.1:0-17406 GCA_004027635.1 Crocidura indochinensis
TCCCTATGCACAATCTTCTTCAAACTTCTTCATGGGCTTCTCTTAAGATTTCCAGCTCCAGGAACTGGAGAGATATAGCACAGGGGTTAAGGCATGTGGCTGAACAGGGTTCGGTCCCTGGAACCACATATGGTCCTCCAAATACTGCTAAGAGTGTGATCAGCACGGTGAATGCTATGTAAGTCCCAGGAATAAGTCCTGAGCACAGTCGGGTTAATTTTAAAAAAGATGTTGAACCCCAGCCCCTCAACCTCTCCACTGTATGGAATTCTCAAAGGATAGCCTGGGCAGGGACCAGTAGGGATGTCTGAAGACAGACCAGATCACAGGAGGGAGTGAAGTTATCATGGCTTTCAATATTCACAACGGGAAGGGGATGTGTCATATGGCGCTCTTAGGGCTGCAGGAAATTCCAAGGGGTCACCAGTAAAACTCATCAAGATAGGGAGTCATGGGTTAAGACTAGGGGGCCAATTGGTAGAATGTGCAGGGTTGGAGGACACAGGAAAAAAACAGGGTTGGATGAAAGCTACAATGGTGGGAAAGTTGAGAAACATTGGATCAGTAATCTTAGAAGATTACCTGCATTCTGGCCTTCTTTCTTCATACTGCTCCCCCAACAAGAGCTTTTTACACTCAAGAAGGCACAGGAGGCAGGAAATAGATAAGGTTGTGTTATCCTATGGGCACCTTGCTCACAGCCATTATATCTTTTTGTCTAAGGAAAAAAATTTTGTTCCAGCATTTCTGGACATTAATAAAACCATGAACTTGGGGCCTGACCCTTTGTGCTGCAATGGGGGGCAATTTGGGGGCTCTAAGTTCTAGGTCTGCTGTCCCTGCCATGCAATCCTAGGAGAGGTTTTCTACTTCCCACATTAATTCAGGGGTTTCCAAGGAGGGTCTCCTCAAGGACAGCAGGAAGCTATGTTGGCTTGGATTGCTTCCTTGTCTGGGATCACTGATGGAAAGCTTGGAGCCTACCTTCTTCTGAGGAGGTGGAAGGCTAAGGTCTCAGCTGACAAACTGAGCTTTGACTCATAGGAAGCCACCTACCTACTGAGGACACTGAATACCTTGAGTCAGGTGTGAAAGGAAGCCCCAAGTCTGAGAGGTGTGGGAAGAGCAAATCTATCTCTAGACCAGCAATGCACCATTGAGCCGTAATTGTTGAAAGGGCTATAAAAATGGGGTCTTCAAACTCTCTATTTTTGTCTTTAGGAATTCTACCTCTTCTCCATGGTTCCAAGTTTAAAACTAACTACTACTACAACCTTAAAATAAAATAACTGGAGCATCCTTTCTGTGCCCCCCCACCCCCAAGTCATTTTAAATTTTTTTTTTTTTTACCAAGATCCTAATTCAGTTCAGTCAGGTTTGGACCTTTGGGTATTAACTGAAATAGGAGCCAGAAAAATAGCATGGAGGTAGGGCACTTGCCTTGCATGCAGACGGATGGTAGTTTAAATCCAGCATCCCATAAGGTCCCCTGAGCCTGCCAGGGGTGATTTCTGAGCATAGAGCCAGGAGTAACTCCTGAGCATTGCTGAGTGTGACCCAAAAACCAAAAAAAAAAAAAAACCACCCCAAAAAACCCTGAAAAAATTCTGATTTTTTTTGTTTTGTTTTTGGGTTGTACCTAGTGGTACTAGGGGGATCATATGTGATGCCAGGGATGGAATTGAGGCCAGCTGCCTGCAAGACAAGCACCTTGACTCTTGTCCTATCTCTTTGGCCCCATGATGAAAGTTGAAATGGAGTTGTCTTTATTTCTTGTTTGTTTGTTTGTTTTTGTGGTTTTTGGGTCACACCCGGCAGTGCTCAGGGGTTACTCCTGGCTCCATGCTCAGAAATTGCTCCTGGCAGGCACGGGGGACCATATGGGGCACCGGGATTTGAACCGATGACCTTTTGCATGAAAGACAAATGCCTTACCTCCATGCTATCTCCCGGGCCCTGTCTTTATTTCTTATGTCTTTCTTACCCATCACATGTCAATCCTGAGAGGATAAATATGTAGGTTTATATTTAGCTTGGGCGGTTCACTTTCAGGACCTAGACCCAGACTGGCTCAGGAAGAACAAAAAACTCTGTGTGTGTGTTTGTGCAGTACACATAAACACTCACACATGTGCATTAGAAGAAAAATCCTATGTGCATGGTGACGGTAGGAGGCAGGGCTTGACCAAAGGGACAAATATGAACTCAGAAACTGCAATCCCCATATCACAGCTCTCTCCTAGTCCCCCAGTTTCTTGCTTACTCACAGAGGTCGATTTTTACCAGAATACAAGGAGTAAAAGGAAACTGCCCTATAAATGAAAACCCAATTATCTATAGAAATTTATTAAATAACTAATATTTTTGAGGCTTTATTGAAACAAATGCTCAGTGTATTTTCTTCTGTGATGTTCACTTCTTAACTTGTCAGCACCTGCTGGCAGAAGCTGGAGTAATCGCTCCAATTTTGCTGTATGTGCAAATCAATTTGATTTCCTCCCCAAAAGATAAAAATCAGTAAAGTGATTAAGATGCAATTAAGGCATGACACTGAAAGCACAGATGACATGAGAAGGCTGAGAAGGACCTTCCTGAAGTTCCCTCCTGCTCAAGATAAAAGCTGGGGTTCCTCCACCCTCATTCTTCCAGTGTACTCTGTTCTCCGTGATATATGGGCAATCCAAAAGCCTCCTGACTTTTGAAATTTCTTTTCTCTTTGGGTTGCCAGCATGTTCTCCCTATGTTAGTTTCCCTTCCTGACTCTCATAAAACTCCTTAGTGGTTACACTGTTCATCTGCTTACCCATCCATCTATTCATCCTCCAACCTACCCACCCATCCATTCATTCTTCCTTCTATTTACCCACCCAGCCTCCATCCATTCATCCATCCACTTATGCATCCACCTACTGTCCATCTCTCACTCATTTTTCCTTCCATGTATCCATCACTGGTATTTTAGCAACTCAGTGTACTAGGAATAGTGACAATGTATTTATGTCTGGTATGTACATATATATATAGTATATATAAACTTTTACCAAGGATATATATTGTGTTTCATTAATTTTATTAATTTAGCACAACCATGTGAGTTTACTATTGGTATCCCATTTTATAGATGAGAAAACAGACTCTGATTTATTTACAACAGCATAACCAGCAGGTGGCAGAATCTAAACATTAATCCAAGTATCCCTTATAGTAGAATTCATAATGGCATCTTGCTATATACCAGTCAAGTATAATTTCTTGACTAGTCTCATTGTTCCAACTAAGTGTTATGATCCATTCAACACATGTTCACTGTGACTTGGTTAGATTCTAAGGGATGCAAAGATGGTCTCTGCCTTCACAGAACCTGGTTGTTACTTGGGGAGACCAACGTGTATCCTACATTCACACAATAAATATTTGTTTTCAAGGTCTGAGGGAAAGCTGACCTTGCTGTAGAAATAAGGAGTCTTCCAGGAGGAAGTAATCATAAAGCTGTATTCTGAAGGGTGGGTCAGAGTTAGCTTCTGGGAATGACAACTGTACACAGAGGTGATTAAGTATGTATGTGCCAGGGCCTGGGCAGGAAGCCTCCGGGCTATACTTTCAAAGGTCAGCTGACTAACATGTAGGTAGTGAAAGGGTGCCTGGCACAGGTTGTGGTCCAGACCACATGAAATTTTGCAGCCCTGGGAATAATTTTTACTTCTACTTGGCTGGGAAGCCACCAGTCAAGAGAATGGTCTGATTTGGTTTCATGGGGTTGGAGCGGAGCAAGTATGGAAGCGGCTAGAAGGCTTTTGTAGTTGTCCAGGTGAGAAGTGATGGTAGCTTGGGCCAGGAGGGTAGTGGTGGTGGAAATGGAGAGGAGAATCCTACAGGTGCCCCCTGTTCTGCTTAAGCCCAGCTTTCTCCGTAAACCCTGTCACCAGAGTGTGCTCACGAATTTGTAGTGCATGGAAGCGTGTCCACATTTGCGGGCTCTGCGGGAGTCTCCTTCAGGTGGCTTTCGGCAACAACGCCAGTCCTCCTCCGAGAGCTTTCACAACTGTCCAGTCTCACACCTGATGCCTCTCTAGGGCTTGGCTGTTCTCTGGTCCATTCCTGGAGATGCCTTCGCTTCCCTTGTTGTCTTCTTTCTCCCTTTGGAAAGTAAATGCTTTGTTGGCATTTGCTGAATGGTATCAACAGGGCTCCTTTGGAAATTACGTTTGTAAATGATTACTCATGCCATTTTCCCCCTTCTTTTTTCTAAATTAAACACTGGTTGCTTAAATCTGTCTTCATGATCTCATTCTATTAAAATGTACGTCCCAATTTTTCTATTATTTTCTCTAAACTCTAGTCCATATTTCTCCTAGTAGGGGGGTGGAATGGAGGGAGTGTATAATTAAACAGGTGCTGTCTGACCAGAATTCCTATACTTTTTAATGGGGTATTTGATTAATCCTTTCCACAGGCACCATTATTCATGCCTTGATGGAATCTCATTTTATAGCCCTTAATACATGGGCCCAATTTATCCACATCACATTGTATTCTAATACTTGTCATCCAAGTTATTAGCTATCTCCTGCTCAGTGTAAAATCATCAGCAAGTTTGATTAGCGTATTCCCTGGGGATGAGAGGGGTGATAAGAACAGACACAGAGCAATGTGACCACCAGTAGTTCTGCAACCTCAGAAGAAGCCTGCTGGGTGGAAATCCATTTACAGAGTTGAAGTAGTCAGATCAAACTGCTCTCTCCACACCCTTGCCCCAGGTCTCTTTGGGACCAAGGAATTGTGACCACAGAGAGTTGCTGAGGCCACTGAAGTGCTTAGTAATATAAGCCCACAGGGTCTAGCTTTACAGACAAATTTTTCTTATTTAAAAAATTTATGAGAGACTACTATGCAAGTATGCCTTGCATGCAGATGGCTACATATGGTTCTTCTAGCCCCACCAGGAGTGATTCCTGAGCATAGAGTCAGAAATAAGCCCTGAGCACCGCCAAACAACAACAAAATTATTTTGGGGCAATGGTGGCGGCGCTCAGGGGACCATATGTGGTGCCAGAGACTAAACGAGGGTCAGTTGTACTATCTCTCTGCCCGTGAGTAGAATCACTTTAACAAAAATTAGTAAAGTTCCTTACTCTTCGGCTTCCCTTTCCTGAGAAACACAGCCCAGAAGCTCCCTTTTTCTTGGGCCAGTATCTGAAATTTCATCCCTGTTCTTTCTCTCCTGGGATCCAGCAGCTGGCTAGTAAAGGAGACACACAAATGCTCTTTTATAGGCTTTTCCTCATCTCAGAAAAGGGTTATGTCTAAGCAGCCAGACATTCTTAGAATCAAACCTGAGTCTTGGGACTCAGAGATGGCTTCTGTCTTTGCTAAGCAAGCTCAGCTTTGGCTGGAAAGAGACAAGCCCTGCAGAACCCATGCAGGGCAGTGAGCTCAGAGTCCAGAGAGAGTATTTCCAATACTTTTCCCCCTTCTCAGCCATCTATCCTCAGTCCAATTAGCCAAAACTGCCATGATCCCAGAGTTATGGCTGCCCCAGGCCTAGGTGTAAAATGCAGGCTTCTTACTTACCAACTGAAGAAACACTGAATTTGGGAGAACAATTTAGTAGTGGTGGGGGCACATGCAGCTGTACTGGGGGGTTTATTCCTATCTCTGTGCTCAGGAATCACTCCTGGCAGTGCTTGTGGGACCATATGTGGTGTTGGGGATCAAATAGGGGCCACCTGCAGGCAAGAACTTTAACCTCTATACCACCTTTCTGCCCTGGCAAAGTTACCATTTAAGACAAATCTTGCATCATTAACCTTATATGGTGCTGGGATTGGCCTTGACAAGGCAAGTGCCTTTTCTGTTGTACTATCTCCAGACTGGGAGAATGAGTTTTGCAGAGTACTCTTCCTCAAGTTATAGGATCTCCTCTACACCTCAACCTGGGACAGGGGTCTTTAATCCCACTGACAGTTGGATAAAAAAAGATCCTGCAAATAATGCATTCCCTTTGGTATAAGATATCTATCTCTTGTACCCTTTTTGTTCATCTTCAATTCCCACAAAATGTCTCATCTTTGAACTTTACAGTCAGATCATCTGACAGAAAGTAGGGATTGCAAAACTAGAGAGATACAAGTAGACTGTCTTCCCCTGGTTTACTGAACACTCTACCATCCATGTGGGCTGTGTCCTGCCAGCTCAGACCCAGATCTGGGAGAAGGTGGTCGTATAGTCTCAGGTATCTTCTAATTATACAAGAAACAATTTTTCCATAGGAAAAAAAAATGAGGCTGTTCTTCTCACCAATCAAACACTAGTTATTTCCACAGAACAGACACCTCAGTTCTCAGGGCAATGTCAGGTGCTTTGAGATGTCAATCTCTTGGAAGGCTTAGAAAAGCTTAGAAAGCATTGAGGGCACCCCCAAGCAGTGGTTCTTAAAGGATAGTCTCTAGGCCGACAGCTTGAGCAGCATCTAGGGTCTGGTTGGATATGCAAATTCCTGGGCATAGCCCAGACCCACTCAATCAAAAACTCAAGGACTGGGGGTTTCAGTCATCTGTGTTTTAACAGTCTCCCCCAAACAATTCTGATGCATGGCTAAAGGTTGACTGTCACTAACTTAAAAGATTAAACACCTAAATGATTCATTCCTTTCTTCCTTCATCTGACATTGACTGAGTGCCTACTATTTACCAGATACTCTAGGGCAATGGAGAGGAATTATAAGAAATTCCTTTCTCATGGAGTTCACAGGCCTCCCTGCCCTTGCTCTATTACTAAGCTTGAATAGAGAACAAGAATTTGAAGAAACGGATCCAAGGAATGCAAATCATTCTTTACATGTAATTCTTTTCAATGGATAGCAGACATGCCAATTTATTTTTTTCTCCAGGAATGATCAGACTCTCGAAGTAGTAAGTTTTCTAAAGTTAAAAAAATAAGTGTTTAATATATCATGAATAGCTGGCTCAGCCTTTTAAGGTGAAATGACAACAACAACAACAGTAAACCAACCAGACATCAAGGGGCTGGAATGACAGTGCAGAGGGAAGGATGTTTATATGTGACAGACCAGGTTTAATTTCCAGCACTTATATGGCTCCGAGTTCCACCATGAGTGATTCCTGAGTGCTGAGCCTGATAAGCACAGCCATGTGTGACCCTAATCAAACAAAAAAAAATAAACCTTTTAAAAAAAGAGATCATATATTGAACCCCCCATTAATTTAATGCTGAATTATTGTAAATATTAAATTATGTGTTTTAAATTTTAAGTTTTAAAATGTTATCAATTTATTTGGTGAGGAGTTAATAGCAGTGCTCAGGTCTACTCCTGGCCCTGTGCTCAGAAGTGACCTCAGATGATGCTAAAAGGGCATATATGTGAGACTGAAAGGCGGTGGTTCACGTAAGCGACCTTAGGATAAGTACCTTAACTCCTGTATAATTCCTCAGGCTCTCTGAGTCTATGTCTTAATGATCAAATTATTTGGTTTCATCATTTTCTATGAAGACTTTCCACCTTCTTTACTAAATGACTATGGAAGTCCTAACAGCTAAGTCCATTCAAGGCAAAGCACCATGGATTACTAAGAAGTAGCAGTAAACTTCTCTGGTCACTAGAAGTCTGGTTCTGTTTAGAATCTGTTTGGTGTGTGACAGATGTAGCATTGAGAGGGGACTCCTCACATCCCCCTTCCTAGAGGGACCTCAAGGATGCCCTACACAACACTCTAACACAGGCATAAAAGAGTTCGTTGGCCTGGGATAAACTGGACTTGCTTCAGGCAAGCCTCATCTTTCTGACTGATTAGCCAGTAAATTCCTCAGCTGTGGGTGTGTGGGAGGCAGAACAGTGCTGAGTGTGAAGTCACAGCCATTTGGCTACATATTCAGCCTGGCACTGGCACAAGACCTGCACTGGCTAATGAGTCCATCTGCACATGGGTTCAGATTTCACTTTCAGGGGTGTCAAGGGGCACCCGTGTTCGGCAATCAAGAGATAATGAGACACCTCATAACTACTGCATCCTTCTCTACTAATCCGGAGATGTAGGGTCTATGCAACCACGGAGGTCTGAAGTGTGCAGAGCAGAACAGAACATGACACATGCTCTGTTCAGGCTTTGAACAGAGCAGACAATTCTAAGTGAACTACAGTGCATCTGCCTGCCCCATGCGGTCACCAGACCCAGGATATTTGAAGATAAAGTTCAACCCCCGCCTATTTCTAACTCAGGGGTGTGTTCCTGGTGTCTGTAGAGATGCTGATTTGATGGGTCACATTCTGTGGAATGACAGACACATGCTGTTGAGCTCGCTCACGAATATATGATTCATTTCAGGATTCTGAAATGAGAAACACACCTGTTCATGACATGCGGGTTGCTGGGTGAGTCTGCAAAGGCCTGTCACGCATATAAACGGAGCATGGGATGAAAAAAAAATCGCTTATGGTTGCAATCCCACAGCCTGGAGCCAGCCCCTCCTACCAACTCCCCCCTCACACACACACATCATGCTCTCCAGCCCTGTGGAGTGGCAGCACCATGGGAAACCGCTGGGATTAGACGCTCCTACGTTTGCACCCCCATATGCAGCCTCATTTATCTACCTGTGACAGGGATGGTGCTGGAAGAGAATCAAAAGCAGACAAATTGCTTCGGTTTTAAAGGAGCTGTTCAGGCTGGGTGTATGCCCAGTGGGAGTCGGTCTCCTGCTAGGATATGGCCTTCATCCATCAGAAGGCCACATTTCGGCAAGCAGCGCCTGAAGGATAGGGGTATAGTGTCCTCTTGCTGGCAAATGAAAGTCACCTGCAGGCCTCATGTCCAGTTCTTTGAGGTGTGGTGCTGAGAACAACCCAGGACCACAGACAGAAGTGCAGAAGGCTGCAGGTCTGGGATGTGACTTCCACAGGAGTGGAACTTACCCTGTTAAGGCAGGCAAAACTCAAGGAAAAGGATCTGAAGGATTCTAGCCCAGTATCCAGAAATGACTCAGGAGACACTGACTCATCTGACATAAGCAGATAGAAAAGTCAAGGCCACGGGGCACTGGAATCTGCTTTGGTGGATATAGCCAGTGGTCCCGCAAGATCAGGGGCTATTATAGTATGACTTTCCTAACCTTCTTTCCTCTCTCTGGGAAAGATGCTACAATTCATAGTTCCACACTTCTTTGCTGGGGGTGCTTTCCCACACCAGTGTCCTTTGCAGAATGTTGGAACAGGTGAGGCAAAAGGCCTTCCATGCTTATGTTCATGATAGGAGCCACTCTTTTTTAAATTAAAAAAAATTTTTTTTTGGTTTTTGGGTCACACCCAGTGGTTACTCCTGGCTATCTGCTCAGAAATAGCTCTTGACAGGCACGGGGGACCACACGGGATGCCAGGATTCGAACCGACCACCTTTGTCCTGGATCGGCTGCTTGCAAGGCAAACGCCGCTGTGCTATCTCTCTGGCTCCCAGGAGCCTTTCTTTTAAGCAGCACCCTATTTGCAGAGGGAGAAACTGAGGCATAGAGAGATGAACTACTAGGCCCTGCTGATGGCAGTGCAGCCTTCATCACTGACAGCTTGGCCTATATTCCTATTCTAAAATAATCCTCCTTTGTTCCAGCATCCTGCCCCACCCTCTCAGCCCTCAGTGGGCACCTATGTTCCTCAGACCATCTCCTTCCCAAGTCCGACCTTTTGGAATTTAGTGAGTGCCCAGGACTAGAGTCCAGAGTGTGCCATGTGACAAGCCACCGGCTCATCTGTAATTCCCGTTGTTTCCCAATTCAGGCCAGACATCCCAAAGCTTATTTTGTTTGTTTGTTTTGGGCATTCCATCCTGATGCCCAGACTGCTCCATACATGGCCTCTCTGTTCTGCTTCGACAGCACCCAGCCCTTTCCCCACACACTGCCTCTCCCGCTGCCAGAGACTGACAGTCCCTGCCTAACCTCATTATACATTTTTGCTGAAAAAAATTCCTGTTTGCCATGTGGCAGAAAGGCATATTTATAGCACAAATCACATGCTAGGGCATTTTCAAATTTTTCTGTCTCTCTTTCTCTTCCATTTTTTTTTCATTTTTGATGCCAGGGAAGGAACCCAAGGGTCTCACAAACATCGCAATACTCTACTGCTGAGCCATATTCCCAGCTCTAATTGGGTCATTTTTAGTATAACTAAAGAATATACACTCTGTGCTCATTCTACAGATGGGCAAAGAGAGGCGGGTGATCACAGTCAGGTTGCAAGGGAGTCAGAAACTGCCAGACTTCTCTAGCCAGTTACGGACAATTCCAACTCTCGATTGCTTCCTCTCTCCTTCCTGTTTGATAAACTTATCTGAGTTCCAGAAATGAGAGATGTTATCAAGATCCAGTTGCATTGTGTCTTGTCTATAAGCAAGCTCTCAGAATACTAACAAGCTACTCTAAGCTTCTGTGGCAGCACCATCCATGCTTCCTGCCAAAACCCATTCTCATTAGTAGGTTTACATGCATGCAACAAACCCATCTACATCTTGGAGTTTGGAGTTTTCAGTCTGCACAGTCTCTCATCACTCCTCGTCACTGATCAGAACCCTGAGCAGATGGATTCTCACACAGAACACAACAAACGGTTTTCAGCATCTGCTGAAATGACCGTCACTATTGTTCTGATGGAATCTTTTGCCCAGGAAATAAAAGGGTAGAGAATAAAATCTAGGCAGACTAGACAATATTCCTTTATGATGAAAACCATTAGGTTGCTTTTCAAATAGTTATCACAGAGAGGACAGGCCCCATGGGAAGGAGATGGGGAGAGCAGGGGTTGTGTTCATGCGGGTATGGAATGAGAAACCGCAAAGCAAAGATGTTCCATATGGGTAAGTTTGCCTTTCCTAGTGGACAGACTCTTTCCCTTCACTGTGCACTTCCTTCTAGGTCTCTGTTTATAGAGAATATGCTGGCACATACATGAAGCTAAGTTCTTGCTGTTACATTGATTGTGGACCTTAGGAAAGCAACTAAACTTCCAAATCTGGGCAACAAGCACCTTCCAAGTTGTTAAGATAAAGCAAAATGAGAGGCTGAAGTGATAGCATAGTGGTAGGGCATTTGCCTTGCACATGAATGACCCAGGATGGATCCAAGTTCAACTCCCGGCATCCCATATGGTCCCCCAAGCCTGTCAAGAGTGATTTCTGAGTGCAGAGCCATGAGTTAAAAAACCGATAACTGCTAGATGTGACCCCAAAACCAAAAAAAAAAAAAAAAGAGAGAGAGAGTGAGAGTGAGAGAGCGAGTGAGAGAGAGAGAAAGAGAGAGAGCAAAATGAGCCAGCTATTAGAAAGGGCATTCTATAAGCAAAAAGGTGAGGGAGAAACATACAGGATTTCTGAAGACACCTTTCAAGGCTGTAGAAACCTCTTATCTCTGTATTCAAAGGCACTGACAAGACACTGCAGACAGTGGCATTCAGAAGCCCAAATTCCTGTGTTAATCATCTCCACTCAGTTGCATGTCTGGGTCCTCATCCCATCACTGAGCACCAGGCTTGGCAAAATGGGGTTCTCAGAAATGCAAGATAGGGCCGGCACAATAGCACAGCAGTTTGGCATTTGCCTTGCATGTGTCCAACCCAGGATGGACCCCGGTTCAATTCCCAGCATCTCATATGGTCCCCCAAGCCTGCTAGGAGCTATTTCTGAGAGAAGTAGAGCCAGGAGTAACCCCTGAGTGCCGCTGGGTGTGACCCCCCAAAAAAATCCCCCAAAAGTCAGACAAATTTAAACAACGCAGGCTAAATATTTGCATCCTGTTGCCCAGGAAGTTCATCAATAGAAAGGAGTAGGGATGAGAAGAGGCAATTCTGAAACTCAAATCAAAGTGACCAGCTGACTCAGACCTCAAAAGAGAAAAAAAGCAGGTTCCTGAGCTCTAAGTTTGGGTATTCATTTCTACCTTCTTCCAACTGGCAGGGCATAACATGTGAAAGACAAAAGAAAGTCTGGTCCTAAAGTCCTAAAGAGTGCACTCTCAGAGTTTTATAGCCTGGGTTTCCCTTCTCCCTTTGGCACCCATTAGTTTCAATTTCCCCCACTGACATCACCTTTTCACTAATGGGAATTAAACAGAATTAGGCTCCTTCTATTTTCCTTGCATTTGATGACTGCCTCCCAACTATTTCCCTGATCTCTGTGGCTTCCTGCCACCAGCTAAATCTACCTAATAAGCATTTGGTGCAATACCACAGCCTTCATTCCACTTGGTATTGCTAAAGCTTTCTGTGCAAAATTCACCAGCAACTCATGCATGCTGCAGAACTGCCTGAGGGATCAGGAGTTGACTGGAGCACAGAGGAGGGAGCACATTATGGGTCAACTAGGATCTGTGATCAGTGGGGATTTCCCCTTTAAAAACTTACAGTGAAAGCCTGCCTGAGAGCATTCAATATTCATAAATGGAAAGCAGGGATAGCATTTCTGTTCCGCCAAGAGCAATAGCTATTTATCATGGCAAATGACTGAAATCGTTGTACGTACAATGCTTTACTCAGTGCTGTAAATTACGGTATACAGAAGATTAAACTTAAGCCTAATGCTACCCTTGAGCTTCAACAGCTGAGTCCTATAAATGGATACCCGTTAAGAGGAGAGGCTCTTTCCCAGTTACTATTTAAAAGTGTGTCTCTATTAAAAGTGTGTCTTAATTTTCATAAATTATCAGGAAGCCTGCCCAGGGCCCCAGGGAGACTCTTCCTAGGGACCCTGACTCATGGAGTCACATCTAAATGACAGACTTTGGATTGCAGCAATCAAGGACTGACCTCCAAAGAGCCAGCAGGTAAGTGCTCAATGAGCACTCCTGGCTCTGGACCCCAGAGTGTTGGGGAGGAAGCATTTCAGAGAGAAGGATGACACTGTCCAGGGGAAGCATCCAGGAACCATGAGCCAGAGTTAAAGCTCCAGATTTCCTCTTTACACTGGATTTTCTAAACATTTGCTCCTCAGAGAGGACCCAAAGTAGAATATGTGAGACACAAAGGTGAAGATGAGCTGATATAGAAACTGAATCACAGCTTGTAACTCAGCAAACTTGGGAGAGTTTCTATGCATAGAGGAATTAAAATATAAATTAACAAAGAGGAATGCCTTGATGTTCTCACTCGTTTAAAACATTACAACAACAAACTGGATATTTTGTTTGGTGCTGGGGATATATAACCCAGAACCTCACGTGTATAAGTTAAGTGCTCTACTTTTGAGTTACATTCCTGGCTTCTGATTGCTTAATTTCACTTCCAAACATTTTCACTAACTTGAGAGGTTTCCTTCCCCCTGTCTCCCAATAGGTGACACTCCCAAGCAGAGAGTAAGTAAACCATACAGGTTAGAGGAGCTGCCAGTTGGTACTGGGGACACCAGCGTCCTAGGAGGTGCTTGGAGGTGGGTGCGTGGCTGGGTAGGTGGGTGGATGTTAAGGATGGAACTCAGGGACTGGACCTACCAGGCATTATAATGATCATTCTGATACCCAAGAGAAGGCAAATGCCCCACAGCTGTGCTATCTCAATTCTTATCTTGCATAATCTTTTTAAACTATAGATTCATTTTATGTGATCTAAGTAGGACTAGATCTGCCTTTTTAAAGCTACCTCTTGCTTGAAGGACTGTCTTCCAACCTTTCGTTTGTGCCCGATTTGTCTTTGAAACTAAGATACGTTTCCTGTAAATTTAAAAAAGTTTATTAAAAAATTTAGATTTAGTTGCTCTATTCCTTTTTTTTTTTGGGCCACACCCGGTGACGCTCAGGGGTTACTCCTGGCTATACATTCAGAAGCTGCTCCTGGCAGGCACGGGAGGACCATACGGGAAACCAGGGGATCGAACCTCAGTCCGTCCGAGGTTAGTGCAGGCAAGGCAGGCACCTTACCTCCAGCGCCACCACCCGGCCCCCTGCTCTATTCCTTTTAATTGGTAAATTATATGATTATTAAAGTAATTACTGAAATACATGTAATTCTTTTTGTTTTTTGGGTCATACCCAGCAGCACTCAAGGGTTACTCCTAGTTCTATGCTCCGAAATTGCTCCTGTCAGGCTCGGGGGAACATATGGGATGCTGAAATTCGAACCATCATACCCTTCTGCATACAAGGCAAACACTCTACCTCCATGCTATCTCTCCAGCCCCCTTTCGTTACTGCTATTTTATTATTATTATTTTGCAGTTTATTTATTAATTGCCTGGTTTTTGGGTCACACTACAATGCTCAGGGATTACTCCTGACTCTGTGCTCAGAAATTGCCCCTGGCAAGCATGCAAGGCAAATACCCTACTGCTGTGCTATCTCTTGGGCCTCTACTTTATTATTTTGGATGTTTTTGTTCTTTTTCTCCCTTCTTCTCCTGTGCTTTGATATCTTTTTATGCCATCCAACAGGTACAGGTCATATCTGCGTAGACCACCACGGTGTGGGCAAAGGTAACTGACGTCAATGGGGATCTGGAAATGCTAAGAATGTACACCTAAAAAAAAAAAAAAAGAATGTGTACCTTTCTCTGCTTGCATTATTGTTTTCAACTTGTAACACTTGTATAAACCAATGGAATGCTTGAATTTTGAAACTTTATTAGCATGTAAAATCCTATAAAAACCCAAGGTCTCTAGGGCTCAGGTTCCACTGAGGACCCTGCTGTGACAGGAGACTGTCAGACCCTGGAGAGCTCTAGCAAATAAATCCTGTGTGTTCTTGCATTAGTGTAAGTGGCTATTGTCTTCCTTTCTGGAATTTGGGGCGGTGGGCTACCTGGACCTTTAATTTACTTTAGTTTCCTGCCTCTCCTACTTTTCTGTCTCTCTGTTCAGCAATAACTTAACTGTTGTGCCTCTAAATTCCTCTTCCTTGAAGCAGTCTGAATAACCCCTTGGGCATGGAACTGCCAAATGAAGGTCTCTAGGATGGACGCTGTAAAGACTCCCATGACAGAATAAGGGAGTCATGAACAAGTCTTTCCAGATAAAGGCATGCCTCCTGCGGAAGAAAATTCATGTATTGATTTTAGGCACACTTTGGTTAAAACAAAACACTGTCTCAAAATATTTGGCAGACTGCTTCCACTTTCGTTTTTTGTGTTTCTGCCGCCTCTGGCTATGCGAACTCTTTAACACCATAAGTATAGAATCATTGAGATAGGTCTTGAGCTACTTCTAATGGTTTACAATTTTATGCTCTCCCCCATCCACAAAGAATATTTTTGATGTCTTACATGGCATATTTTGTGCCATAGTTTGCTTTAATTACTCGCTGACTTTAAATGAGAAAAGTATGCAAATATCCCGAAGCCTCTTTTTTTTATTTTTAAAGAAGATAGAGGTTCTTGATAATTTTTTTTAAATTAGGAAAAATAAGATCATTCATTGTATATGGCTAAGAATGTAATGGTAGAGTTGGGGAGAGAGCTTGAAGGAGCACAAGATTTTATTAATACATTCTAATATATAATTTCTTTTCTCAAAACAAAGCTGTTGAAAAATTTCTTTTGGCTTTTGGGCCATACCCAGTGGTGTTCATGGGTTACCCCTCACTTTGTGCTCAGAAATATCTCTTGGCAGGCTTGGGCAACCATATGGGATGCCAGGAATCAAACGTGGGTCCATCCCAAGTCGGCCATGTGCAAGGCAAACACCCTACTACTGTACTATCACTTCAGCCCTTGTCACGATATTTTCTTACAGATTTCTCAGTGACATTTCTTGCCCAAATCGATTTGAAATTGTTTCTTTAAAAATATATAAGTTTATTTAAGCACATGGTTACAAACATGTCCATAGTTAGGTTTCAGTCATAAAATGCAGACCCCCCCCATTACCAGTGCAATTTTCCTGCCACCAATGCTCCCTAATTTTCCTCTTCCTCATTCCCGTGCCTGTCTTCAAGACAGGCGTTCTATTTCACTCTCTTACTGTCATTGTCATGATAGTTGTTAATGTAGTATTTCTCTAACTGCACTTACTACTCTTTGTGGTAAGCTTCATATCCTGGACTTGTCCCTTTAGCCCTCTTCTCTATTGTCTCTGTTTTTCTTTTTTATTTGTCACTGTTTTTATTTTTCTTAAATCCCACAGACGAGTATCCTTCTCTCCCTCTGACTTATTTTATTCAGCATAAAGGCTTTTCCAGGAAACTGAAGAAACAGAAACACTCCCAAATAGTTTTTATGAAGCTAACATCACCTTGATACCAAAGCAGAGATGCCACAAGAAAAAGAGAACTACAGACCAATATCCCTGATGAACACAGATGCAAAGATCCTCAATGAAATCCTAGCAAATAGGATCAACACCTCATTAAGAAGGTCATACACCATGACCAAAAAGGTTTCATTCCAGAGATGCAAGATGGCTTAACATACCCATCCATCAACATAACACTATATCAACAAAAGAAAAAAAAATAAAAATCATCTGATCATATCAATAGATGTAGATAAAGTATTTTGATAAGGCCCAACACCTGTTCATTATAAAAACTCTCAACAAGATGGCAATAGAAGGAACTTTTTTTAATATAGTCAAGGCCATGGCAAATATTATACATACATCTTGTATGCACTAGGTTGCAAATTCAATCCATGGCAGTTTGTAACCTCTGGACACTTCCAGTCATAGCCCTGGTGGTCTCCCCGGCAGCCTAAATATTTAACCTTCAGGCCTGCATGTGAGGTTTATGTACTTGTGAAACCCCATAGCTTAGAGTGAAAAAAGGATGTAAATAGTAATCACTAAATTGAGTTTTAGAAGGATAAATTTAGAAATAAAATCAAATCTATTCTGGACAATCTAGCAGAGAGAAAACTGGAAATGGGTTAAGAACATCTTACAAATATAACAAGTCAGGAAAGGAAAACAATGAGCAAATAAAAGTCCAGGTAAATAAAGACACAAATAAAAGAAATGTCAGGATAAAGTAATCACAAAAAAATTAAGTGGATAAAACTCACTCATTAAAAGACAATACCAGAAAGGGCTTTTAAAAAGCAAGCTATTCACTGTTTACAAGAGAGACATTAAACAAAACACCACAGAATAGTTGAAAATAAATGAGTAGGAAAGGATAAAGCAAAGCACAGTAAAGAAAATTGGGTAGCAATGTTAATCAAATAAAACAAGGTGAAAGCAAAAGCATGAACACAAAGAAAGACCTCTAAAGTCAAGTGTCAGAATCTTACAGACAACCAAGAGCAGAGCCTAAAATTTTGTAAAAGCAAAAGAAACATGTAACCATCACAGAAGACTTTGATTAATCTTCTCAGAAATCATAGGAAAAAGAAATTTAGGGGAAAATTACAGACAAACAGTCCCAACTGGCAAGGATCTACATGATTTTACAATATTTTTCTAAACAAAAATATTTGTTTTGGGGCCATAT
>PVKC010023367.1:0-17311 GCA_004027635.1 Crocidura indochinensis
ACGGTGTGTGTGTGTGGGGGGGGGAGGGTTATGGCAAGTGTGGACACAGCTGGGAGGGTGAAATGTGTGCAAAGAGGCAGGGCTGCTTTATATGGACAGTTGCATATGTGAGTATATGTGACTATGTGGGTGTTTATGACTATGTTTTGTATGTATGAATGTACATATATGTGTCAGAGTTTAAGTATGTGTTTTAGCATGTATATATATGAAACTTCTTATATACATGTCAGTCTATTCATGTCAGTATATAACTTGTTTGTATATGAAGTTAAGTGTGTGTTATGTGTATGCATGTGATTATATGTGAACATATGTGTCACTATATGTGTGTGAGCATTTGTATGTGAGTGTATGCATGCATGGACTATAAGTGAATGAGAGTGTGCGTGTGACTATGAGTGCATATGTGTGTATGTGTTATATGTAGATTTTTCATTTTGTATCTAACAAAAATAGAATCTCTTCGGGAAACTAAGGCAAGAACTACTAGGTCCTGACGGGATTTGAGGGTGACAGGTATAAGCAGGAGGCGCTGGCAGGAAGAAGGTGATATCTCAGCCCAGAGCAGGAGCCCCTGCCCATCACTTCTGGATGCATGAGCACACACAGGGACTCAGCCCTGCCCACTGTTCTGAATGCACCAGCACACACAGGGACTCAGCACTGCCTTGCTGCTACTCTTGGCTCTGAGTTGATGCCTAAAATGTTCTCATTTTCTCTTCCCTCAGAAATGGATTAGTGGAGAGTAACTGCATTGTATTCCTCTTTGGAGTGAGGGCATCACCCATCTGCTGCAAGGTAACCACCTGTCCCAACCCTCAGGCCAAGCACTGGGGTGCAATCTTTGCTTCTCTTAGGACTAATGCAAAACCAAGTGGTGCCCAGAGGAGGTATCCCAGCAGCTGGGCATGGCTTTCTCCTGCTTTTCAGAGCCTGAACCCCATCCTGGCTGGGACCACTTGCCACTGCATTTCTACTACTGCATACTCCTTGCTCCCTGTGTATGTCCGCTGAGGCATCTAGAAAACCTCACTGCCAATGAGGAGTCAGCTCCCCACGGGCAGGAGGATCTCTGCACCCTCGTTTAGTAGCCCAGAGAGTACGTGGCATCCAGCTGGTTCCCAGAGTTTCTGAACTAATGGCACAAGTGGGACAAAAGCATCTGCTCTATGTGAACAGAAAGACGATTCTCAAGAAACGTAATTTCCTTTTCTATTTTGTTGCCCATTATCCTATAAACGCTTTCTAAACTAACTCCCAGAGTGGGACCCTATAGACTCTTTATGACCATTGATGTCATAGGGGATTTCATTTCTTGATTTTTTTTTTCTCTGAATCCTCTTTCATGGAGGGCAGAGCCAAAGCATCAGGACAGACTGCATATTTATTATTAGATTCTAAACAAGAAAGATGCTAGATGATTTGGTCATAAAGAAGCTTTACAGATCATCTACTTTAATCTCCTACCTTTGGGAAGATGTTTTTTTTAAACTACAGGGTTGTCCCAAGAGCACAGTGCTGTGATTGAGCAAGACACCTAGACACCAAGAGACAAAGTGACATGCCATCCAGCTCCCTTTATGACAAAGGCATGAAAATTCCAGGAAACTTGGTGAAAAGTGAGAAAAAACTGCAGCTGTGCACTCCCTGAAGCCAGGACACTACCAGGAGAGAAAGGCCAAGGTCCAGGTGACAAACACCATCAAGACAAACACCTGTGAGACTGGCTCATGCCCAGGCTGGTCTCCAGCAGATCTAATTCAGCACTTAATCAATCTAAAAGTCAAAGACGATTACTTCTTTGCTACCTCCACCTTTTTCTGCTGGATCTGAGCCCATAGCGCCTATTAAATTTTCCAGAGAACGCTAAGCAGCTGGTCAGCATTCTCCCGTTAACAGCCCATCCAGACAGAAAATGACCTATTTGCCATAATCTCTTGGGCATTGGGATTTAAAAAATAAAAAGCACCACTCTTATCGCTTTCCCTCATAGCATCATTTTCCATCCCTTAATTCAACCTTGTTGTTCATTTTCTGGAGCCTCTCCAGCTTTTTCACATTCTGCGAAAATTTTCTGGAGGCCGAAGCATGACATACTGCTGATGCAGACATCTCCTGGGGGTGACCTGCAGCCTAAACAATTTTCAGTAGCATCCTTCACATTTAATATGTCAGTGGCTGCCAATTTGGAATTAAGCTAATGGATCATCCCCACTAACATATTCTTTGCATGGTTCTATCCACTACCCACCTCCCGGACACCCAGCGACTTCCATGAGGACCCAGAATTCATTCTCAAGGCCCCCAGGATCATTTAAAGGGATTACAAGTCAATTATTAAAATTCAAAGTTCAGGCAAGGACTGTATATTTTAATATTTATTTAAGGAACTTGCAGGAAACTTTCATGTGTTTATCAGCTGGGTCAAGTTTATCAACTGAGTCTCTATTTGGAAATGAGGCTTGAAGGAAATAAGTCCTGGTGAACCAAGAGGTAAGGGGCAAAAAGGCAAGTAATTACCTATATTACTCTGTCTTTAGAGATAGAGTAGGTGGGTCCAGACCAGAGACATCCAAGTTTGAATCTAAGCAATTCTGTTTGTAACCCAAGTGACAAAGAATGAATGAGTCAGGCCGGAGAGATAGCATGGAGGTAAGTCGTTTTTGCCTTGCATGCAGAAGGATGGTGGTTCGAATTCCGGCATCCCATATGATCCCCAGAGCCTGCCAGGAGCGATTTCCGAGTGTAGAGCCAGGAGTAACCCGTGAGTGCTGCTGGTGTGACCCAAAAACCAAAAACCAAACCAAAACAAAACAAAAACAAAAACAAACCATGAATGAGTCTTGGTGTTCCTGAAGGTAAAAGTCAGAATTAGTACCAAGCACTTAGGGTTAAACTCATGATTAAATGTATAGAATCTGTCATACAACTGGTCCCCAATAAACAGGAACTGCTATACTCATTATTGCCATTCATTCATTTATTCATTCACTAGCCTGCTGGTCACCTAGCAAGTGATCTAGTACACTGGCCACTTATCTGGTAGAACAATTTTCTGTGCGAGTTACAATCTATATCACTGGTTAGACACTACGCTATGAATCAGATACTAATGATAGCAACACAATTACAGCAAAGATGTGGGTCGTGAAGGGAAGAGCTGGCCCCGGGAGATGAGGGGTCAGTAGCTCTCTCTTGAGGGGGCCTCAGACTTTGAGGTTGCAGCAATCATGAGAGATTTGCAGGGACACCCTCTGGACAGAGGGAACAGCCTATGCCAAGGTCCAGGGATAGGAAGGAGAGGTACAGCCATAGTGCCATGGCATGGGGAGTAGGAGGAAGAGAAGGAAAAGAGAAGCTGAAATGTCAGACAGGGGGAGATCATAGGTGCCGTCAGTTCAGGGAAAGAAATCAGACCATCTTCTAAGCATCATGGGAAGCCACTGAAGGACTTGAGAAAAATCAATCATAGTCATTACTCTGGGTTTCCCAAAACTTATCAAAACAATGAGAAAAGGCTTTATGAAGAGCACTGGGCACTGATGGAATCAGTCTTAGTGCATGAAGAGGCAAGAGTCAGTGCCCTTGAGACCACCTCTGAATTTGAAAAGCAACATGCACTGCCTGCTCCTGTGCCCTGGACTCACTGGCTATGCTTGGGGCACAGAGGCGAGAACAGAACCACGGAACTGAGCCTGTAGCAAATGGGACTGCTTTGGACCAGCACAGTCACATACCTGAGCCACAACCCACAGAATGCACAGAAGGGGCCTGGAGAAATAGCATGAAGTAAGGCGTTTGCCTTGCATGCAGAAGGTTGGTGGTTCGAACCCCGGCATCCCAGATGGTTCCCCCAAGCCTGCCATGAGCGATTTCTGAGTTTAGAGCCAGGAGTAACTCCTGATACTACCAGGTGTGACCCCAAAACAAACAAACAAACAAACAAAAAACAAAGCAAAACAAAAAAAGAAATGCACAGCATGACAGGTCCTGAGCCAACTTCAGTTCTGGGTTACTGACTTCAGGAAGATCACAGCACACAGGATCCACCATCCTCCCTACAACCCCCTCTACTCCCAGTATCCTGTGTCTTGTCAGAGGCAGCTCACCTGCACAAACTCAGACCTGCTGTGGGCCAACAGACTGAAAAGTATCCTGGTTCCCTTGGGACCCCTAAATGTGCTCATCTGCCTGCAAATTCATTGGTTATGGCAGAGGCCCATGCAGCACTAACCTCTCAAATCAAACAGGCCTCTGAAATGTCACCTTTCTCCCCTGCTCTGCAGTCTTTCCAACAGATTGGAGCCTTAGTCTCTCTCCCATTTCTTCTGACAAAATGGGCCTGGGCCGATCAATCCAAGTCCACTTGATGTCAGGAGGGCTTCCATTAATTATAAATCCCTTTAGTTAAAAATGCAAATGATCCCTGGCAGCCACTTAGATCTCTGTGTGAATTAGCTTATCACACACAGTCCAAGCCCACATCCAGCAGGCATGGATGGCATTTGATGAGGCCCTGGCTCCCAGTAGCTCCCCTCTCCCTGCACTGCCAGGGTCTGCACCTGGCTAGCCAATGCCCAGCTGCCTCCTCCAGGGCTAACACAGGGCTCTCAGAGTTGCTGCCTTGTGCATGCTGAGCTGCTTAGGGAAGAATTAGAGCTCAGACACAAGGAGCACTGGAGACAACCTGCTCAAGAGGCTCCAGCCCGGGTTTACCACCCGCTCTATTGCTGGTGGACAGTTGTGTGCATTTGCTCTGCAAAAGCATTCGCCTCCCTCTCTGTGCTCCTGAGACTGGGCTCATCACTCAGAACAGGGGCCTCAGTAATTGGGTTGTCCTGGCTGATAAGCTGTGCCCAGGCAAAGTAACTACTGGTGTAAGAGCACTGTAACTTCAACTGGCTGCATGAAAACATCACACATGTCCAAGTGCTCTGGGTGGAGACCTGGCATGACCCTTCTTCATGTCCATGAAGAACCTCCCCAGGGGCCCTGCATAGGCCCTCCTGTGACTTTCAATTTAGCACATGGGTAAAATCCAGATGAATTAACTGTAGCATAGGGAACACATTCATTATCTCAATTACCTAAAAGACTGAATAGTAAGGATATTAGCCAGGACTAGGATTATTTGGCTTTTAAATCAGAATCGCTCCCCATATTGAGAAAACCTACCAGATGGCAGGATAAGCTCCTAATCAAATCACTTCTGAGTTCTCTGCTCAGAATCTCCATCTTCTCTCCTAGGGCTCCAGTCCCATGGCTCTGCCTTAGCCTAAGATATATTCACTCTCTTTCTGCCCCCACTGGCCTCAGAGTCTATATCTAAGTGGCTTCTTCACACATTTGTGATTAAACTCCAAGTTTTATCCCAAAGTTCATTCTACTACTTCATCAATCAGCCCAGTGGCATGGAAAGAAATGTCCTCAGTGCCCTCCCAGTTTTCTGGGCACCAGCACCCATGGATAATTTGCAGTGACAGGATTTGATTTCAGATCTCTGTATTCACTCTTTCAGCTCAGACATCAAGAGCAGCCAGTGCTCTCAAACTCCTGCTCACTTCTACTCTGTGGGGCAAGCAAGAACAATACACATACTCTGAACCACACCAGGTGCCTAGGTCCTAAGGAAGACCTAAAGCATCATTCATCCATTCAGGAATTCTCTCTAGAGAGGGGCCAGTTGGGCCGCTGAGAGCAGCCAAAATAGCAGCCAGTATATTCCAAGGGATTGCAGATGAGAATCACATAACTGGAGAGTCACAACAATTGGTGGGGTAGGAAGTCACAGGAGAGAGCAAGGTCAGAGGGAGCACAGTGGACATGAGAGACCCTAAGAAATCAGAGGCATGGCCTCCTGATCAAGTCCTGGTCAATGAGGGGTAGGTTTGAGGAGTTGGTGAGCAGTGGGGAAAGGTTACAGAGGGGGAATAACTTGTCTTTTGCAGAAAGGAGAGTATAGCTGGACCTCAGAGGGAGAAAGAATATAGGGACACACAGAAGCAATCAGAAGAGGGAAAGGTGCAGGGTAGGGCCTGGCCCTAGAGATGTGAGCACTCAGAGACCTGGGATGGTCTTGAACTGTGGACAAATAGGGGTTATCCCACTATTCCCACATAGTGGTGCTTCCATCTGATTAGCCTATTGCTCATTCTCAATCAGGATGTAGGAGACCGTGTGGAGAGAAGCTATGGAGGGGTACAAGGCAGAAGGGCATATAGGTCTTTGGAGGGAACTGGGGATGGGGATAGAAGCCAAGGAGGTAGCAAAAAAAAAAAATCAGAAGAGGAACAGAACCTGCCTCCTAGGTATGGCAGGTGTGAGTCAGGGAAAGCTTTTGGGACGTCTGCTATTCATTTTTCTGGTTTTCAGGCCATACCCAGCAATGCTCAGGGTTTACTCTTGGCAGAGTTCAGGGAACTATATGGGATACCAGGGATCAAACCCAGGCCAGCCACATGAAAAGCACATGCCTTACCTGCCATACTATCATTCTGGTACCAGGGCTGAGATTTTGAATTAGAATGCATGGAGTTGCTGACAGGCTCCCTCTGGGGGTGCAGGAGTACAGAGGGGAGTTTCCTACAGTCTTCCTTCCAATTCGGTAGAAAGACAAGAAACATCAGGCTGCTCTGGGGAGAGTTCCAAGGGTACTGCAATGATCCCTGAGTGAATGTACCCCCATCCCAGAACCCCATGAAACCCTTGTATCTGTATCCAGATCAAGTGGCCGTTTCACCTTTCAGTCAGGGCCAGCTCCCCTGCTGCTGCCTGCCGTGTTTCCCTGCTGGCGGAAAACACAAGGTTTCAGTGGGAAATGAAAAATTATCCTTTGTTTTGGTTCCGGTTGTGAACACCTTCCTCTTCTCTGTAAATGGAATGGTCTATTTAGGCACCCAATCTAATGCTTGGCTAATGGAACCAGAGAATAAAACATTAGTCAGGGTTCCAGGAAGACTGGTGTTTCATGATGCCTCACTGACACACTGTCATCACCATCACCAAAAGCTGCCTTTAATGTTTCAGAAAACCAATCTGTGCATGTGTGTGTCTCTTTCTGCGCCTCTCTCTCTCTCCTCTCTCTCACACACATACACACACACACACACACACACACACACACACACACACACAAACACACGCTGTGCTCATGATGTAAGGACCAATGCCATAAGTATTCCAGACTCATAGTGCTGTTAAACAGCCAGGAACCATCTCTGCAAATGCTGACTTGACGGGAGCCTTGGCGAGCTGGAAGCAGAAGCAAAAGAGCCATTCTCAGCTCAGTGATTCCCCCCGTCACCCTCTACCTAAAAACATTAAGATGCAAAATATATGCATGTGTACACACACACACACACTCAGGTTCATGCAGGGTGAATGGACCGTGGAGTGGTTGACCCAGGCTTGGCCAGACACCAGCAGCTCTGACCCAGGCAAGAGAGCCACAGAAGCTTTTGAGCACAATGTCAGTTCAACCATATGCCCTGTAGCCGGGGCCTGACTTGGCCTCCATCTGATTTACCTGCACATCTGGGGAGACATAGCTCTCCTGAGCTCAGCTGTACATTTTGCACAATCCTTGCTAAAAACATCAGTGGTCCTGAGATCTGACCCTGATGGGAAGCCTGAGGGGGCTGGGAGCTCCCTGGCATGAAGGTTCTCAACACTGCCACATGCATGCTGAAAGGGAATGGAGCTTCAAAAGAGGGGTTCCTCATCACTCACTATTATGCTTTGCTGCATGAAGGTTAGGTACCAACATTTACCTCGAGCCAAGGAGGAAGTTGAGGCACCATTATGTCCAATCAGATTTCAATCTTCTGAATCCCTGGCTACTCAGGGCCCACTAGAGTCAGCACTGAGGTGAGCTGCTTGGAAAGGCTTCCGTGAACACTGTCTAGAGCTACGCTTACTTTCTACAGAGAAAAGGCATCACTAGGGTCTTCAGGGAAATGCCCACATAGCTACACTTGTGCCATAGCACCCTGGACACTGTGGGAACATGCAGGGACACCCACTTTACAGGGACAGACACCCAATGTGTTTGTTGGGATCTCCAGATACCCTCTATTCCCCTCCCCTGCCTCTTCAGCTCAAATGCTGCATTCTGCATATTTCCTCTTTGTTTGAAGTGAATGGCTTTGAGAATACTATGCCAACCCTTGAGAAAACTAGAAACACCCTGGGGTGCTGTAAAAACTGGATGGGAATCACTAAGCTTGGGAACAGAGGAGAGGCTGGAGAAAATCAGCGGGTCAGCATCTTGAAAAGCTGCTGCAGGGCAGGGCCAGTGCCACCAGAGCCAAGTCTGCTCTGGCCCATTGCAAGGTTAAGAACACTTCCTGGGCTTCTGTGTTCCCTGTGTTGGTCTTTCCAGGATAGCTTCCAGGGCTGTCAGGGGCCAGATACAACTGGAATCACTCAGCTGAACTTAGCATGACACTGCACCTCCCAAAAAAAAGCAGGTAAAAGAGCGCTGGCTCAGTAGAAACACTGTCCCCACATTTAAATTGGTGATCATCTGGGTCAGAGATAAGAGCACAGTGACCACAAGGTCTGTAGGTCCACATGGCACTACTACCACACATAGCCATACCCTGCTGGATCCATACACTCCCCCCAACTCCTACCAGCTGTAGAGATCTGGCACAGAGACAGCAGGTCTCAAGCAAATCCCAGTACGGGATGGAACCAGGCATACAGGGACTATAGTGGGCAGACCTGTCCTAGCACCCAACTGTGGGCTCAGTTCATACAAGCAGAGCCCAGACCTGGAACTGGGGCTGATTGGTACCACAAAATAATCCTGGAGAGGAGATCGGGCACCAAGAAGCTCTGAGTTTTCTCTACCAGGGAAGTATGAAATGTGAATGTGAAATATGTTGAGTCCCAAAGACCCTGAGTTACCCTCTCTCTGGGAACCTCTGACAGGACTTTGCTTTTACTTGTTTATTTCACTATATCTCCTTCAAAATCTGTTTTTTTGTTGTTGTTTGGTTTTGGGTTCTTGGACACACCCAGAGGTGCTCAAGGTTTACTCTTGGTAGTGCTGGGGGACCATACACAATACAGGACCATGGAACCTAGGTCAGATTCAGACAATTGTCCTACCATTGGTGCTATCTCTCTAGCCCCTTCATCTAAACCTTCACTATCTTCACCAACTCATTCCCTTCCACTAACATACAACATATGGTCACACATACCACTGATAGAGAAGACCACCCCCCACACCAGCCCCTAGTGCTTGCAGTAAAGGGGAGAGAATTGAGGTGGGCAGGGTCTTAGGATTATTTCTGTAGGAATTAGGAGTGGGGGGAGCTTCTGCTTCTGCTGTTGCTGCAGAGCAATTGATAAGATCTGGGCATCAGTCCATGTGGCAGCAGGGTGATCTGGGGACAGAGCCAGTCCCCTCAGTGTAGTTGTCCCCTACACAGCACTCTGGGGGGTCCATTGACTCCAGGGAACACAGTAATGGTATGAGCAACACCTCCAACAGCAAGGTACACTCTGAAATAAATCAGTGTGAAATGAGAAAACAGAAAGGAAAAGATGACCCTTTGCAAATTGCCAGTCAAGCTTTAGTTTACAAAATCACAGGGTAGCTATGGGTGTGGAGCTCCTTGCAGGCCTCTATCACAGCTAGAGTCTCCAGTGGGCGGCATGAAAATGCACTGCAGTGAGCTCACTCCTGGCATTGGCATGGCAGGAGGTACCAGTAGTCTGTGCCCTTTCATCGGGGGAAGAGGGAGGAAGAACAGAGGCTGCTCCAGGTAGGGCTCAGACCAAAGAAGCATCAAAGCCTCATCCCAGGCATTAATGAACAAGAGCATGTTACCCAGTGGAAGAACATTGCAGAAGAGACAGCGATGAGGACACAGGTTGCGAAGGGAACCCAATGCAATTACAGCGACCTTAGAAGAGGGAGGTGGGGTCTCCTCTTCAAGACACAGCAGCCCAGAGCCACATTTGACGTCCTGAGACATATAAATGGCCCCAGCTCCACAACTACAGTTCATCAAACTGCAAAGGCACCAAATCATTCCAGTTTCACAGCTCCTGGACCTCAGCTGCAAGATACCTCCAAATTTTATAGTATTGTCAGCTCCTGTAGGATCACAGCAAATCTGATAGGAAAGTTGCATAGAAGCCCATAATGCTCAGTGAGCAAAAATAGTATCACAGAAGCTCAACTAGTACCAACAGTCTTCTACTCCTCAATGACTTTAGTAACCCACTGTGAGATATAATAATTACCACAAATTGACTTATTGATCTGTTTTAATCATTCTATTTGTCTTTGTATTATAACAATATGAAGTAAAATTGTGCCTGCTAAGGGGTAGGCTGGGGTATGTGTGTGATATGTGTGGGAAATTGGTGACAATGATGGAGGGATCCCCAATTATCCCTCATACTGCTGGAAGGATTAGTATTGGTGTGTTTAATACCTAAAAGAGCTGATAAATTACAATTTTATTTAAAAAAACTTTAAAAATAAATACCTGTATTTGAAAGTATTTAAGAAAATATAAGGAAGAGGGAGGTGGGAGAGATGGTATTGGAGGAGGGTCTGAGACAGCACAAGTACCCTCGTTGAAGAAGCAGGTGACTACCAGAAACTGTTGTAGTGCGAGGACACATTTTTTTCCCATACCCTTTCCACATAGGGATCATAATCTCCACCCTTTTAGGGGTCACAGAGAACTACCTTATGACTTCTAGAAAGCCACATCCACCATACCAGCCCTAGCTGTCCCCACCATTTTGTAGCAGAAGCAAGGAGAGCCATTAAAGAAGCATGAGCATATCTGGTGTCCCAAAGATGGAGAGCCATGGGGGAAGCGCCATGATATCATAGCTCACCCAAATCCCAATTAGGAATAGCACCCCCACAAAAAGGCCTGACATCTCCCTGGACCACTGGGCCCAGGACTGTGGCTTGGCGAAGGCCCTTTCCCCCCCTCAGCACATTTCACTCTCAGCACAAAGACACAGAGCCTGGCCCAGTTTGAGCCTTCTTGAACCCATGATCATTGGTGCCACTACCTGCGAAAGTTCTTGTCAGATGTCAAATGGGTCATTCAGTTCCTAGAGCACTTGATCTGGGTCTGCTCTTTGATCAATGACCCAAACCCATCAAACACACCCTAGCACCAAGCAGGCCCATACCATGCAATTCTGTGGGGTTCCCTGACCAGGAAGAGGGCTGGGAGTCCTCAGCATATTCTGCTCAATAACAAACAACACTGAGTAGGGACCAAGATCAAGCAGGAAACAAAAGAGTCAGCTGAGTTTCATACTCTCAGAGCTGCCCCAGAAGTCCTGAAGTTCAGTAGTCCTGAAGCACCTGGTGCCTGGATCTTGCCCTTTTTTTGGATCTTAATGTCAGAAACTGCAGACTGCACATGGGTGTTGCTCTTAGTACCCAGACAGTGACTCTGTGTTCCAGGAGCAGCAGACCTGCATTAACAATCACCTTCCCTATTTTGGGCACAATGGGCACCCAGTGAAGCCAGACAGTGAGGGTCAGGGTTGGCCATTTTAAGCATTCCACAAAAGATAGGTTGCCCATGCAGACTGGGTACTCTGTGAAGAGGATTTGGCCCCAACATTCCTATCTCTCTCATGATCTCAAGAGCCCTTACCCTCCTCCACAGGTCCTCTCCTCCCTCTGTAAGAGAATCAGCCAAGTTCAGTCTGTCACCTACCCTTTGACAGGCGTCTCTGGAGAGTCACCTCAGAAGAAACCCTGAAGGTGTCCTACAAACCCCAAATAAATTAATGTTGTAACACTCATTCAGCAGCCAATCTAACTGGAGGCCAAGGACTTTGTTTGAAGAAAAGTCAGGAAGGAAGGGTCTCTTCTTTCCAGAGCCCACCATGCCTGCCCTCACAACCTTTGTACCAGTACATAGGTTGTACTAGAGTATCATGTACAGATTTAGCCACAGAATGAGGGGCTAAAAATGGTTTAGGGATAAAAATCCTTCTAGAACCTTCCAACACAAAAAAACCACATAGCCTTGCCTTGGAAGAATCTGATTGAAAAAACACAGCCCCAAGATAAAAAAACAATGCTAACAAGTGCCACAAATTCGTTTTTGTGGAACAACCATGGATTACAGGATGAACAATTATCAATGGAAATATTTGGTAACATTCCACCCTCACACCTGCCCTCTCAGTATCTGCCCCCTCTATCCATTATATCTTTACTCCCAAGGTCCCAGACCCTTCTTCCACACAACTTTATCTTATTTCTTTCAATATGTACCCCAATCCTGCCTCTTCCTAAGCAGCTAAGGGGAAAAGAGCCATAGTAATTGGGTCAGAAATTATGGGATGCTCTTTGGTTGGCAGAAGGAAGAGGCAATGAACATGCCTGCATGAATGAGCATGTCACAGTGTCATAATAATATACAGGACAACTACATAATTTTATCTACACACTCTCAGCTCCTCTGGGACTAAGGACTATGCTGTGCTCTTACTTTTCAAGTGTCAAGCACATATAACAGATGCTCAGGAACAAGTGAATGAGTGAACGAATGAGTGAACTGAGCTCACGGAAGAATGTATTCTCTAACCCTAGTCCTTGTTCAGCATATTTTATCTCCTTAAAAATTTAGTACATTGTTAATTGTGGGAAAATATGCAAATACTCACATCGTCATTATAGAAAAATCATTCAGACTATTATTGAGAAAGAAAACTCTTGATTTTTAATATGCTTCTATATTTATCTCATATAATTTTGTGGGGTTTTTTTTTGCAAATAGGAATCCAACAGTACATATTCTTTTTTATAATTTTGCTTTGTCTCTTCTAAGCAGCACACTGTGAACAACTTCCTATTTCAATACATGTTTTTTGTTCTATAAACTGCAAGTATTGGGATAACACTTTTAAATCGCTGCTTAGTATGCTATGGCATGGATGTACTGTGATTAGTCAATTACATTTTATTATCTAAAATTATTATAATGAATGCTGTGAGTATTTTAGTGTATTTAAAATTAACTTCTGAATAGAAACAAGATATAAAATATATGTGGCATATAAAGTAACAAATAATAGTTCACACAACTGATTTGAAATTTACATATAAAGGTTTTATGTAGTATTTTTAAATACTCTATAGATCACTATATGCATTACAGACTATATCACAATTTAATCACACTTTTTTCTATTACTAGACCTTTAAGTAATTGATACATATATAATTAGTACAGGTATATAGTCCAAGTACATATATGCATATAATTTGTAATTGATATATTTACATATAATTTGTATATAACATATATCCCCACAATCTATATATACATATATACATATATATATATCTTATATCTGGCATTCTTACTTAGGATTTACTCCCGGCTCTCCACTCAGGAATCATTACTCCTGGTGGAGCTCTAGGATGCCAGGAATCAAACCCAGGTTGGCTATGTGAAAGGCAAGAGACTAATCTATTGTACTATCTTTCCAGCCTTTATTTAAAATGATTATAAACAAAGCTTCTAGAATATTCTTGTAGGTGTTTTTTAGCATATATGGGAAATAAATCCTTTGAGTGCATACCTGAATGGGAAATGTCCAGATCCTAGGATGTAAGTACCATCAGCTCCACTAATAAGACTAAAAGATCTGAGTTTTTTGGAGTAGACTCCTATCCAAGGATTCATATACCATATATGCTCGAGTATAAGCCAACCCAAGTATAAGTCGACCCCCCCTAATTTTACCCTAAAAACTGAGAGAACTTAGTGATTTGCATATAAGCCAAGGTGAAAAATGCAGCAGTCACTAGTAAATTTCAAAAATAAAAATATATACCCAAAACAATTACAATAATTGAGGAATCAGTAGGTTAAATGTTTTTCAATAATCATTGCTAAAGAAAAACTGTAAACTAGCAACAATAACTTTAAAATTTTAAATAAAGTGCAGAAAACCGTAGCTTAACAGGTAATCAAGCTAAATCATAAAGGTTAAAATCCTTCAAAACTGGATTCCTCCTCCTCCTCATCTGTATGTTCAAACAGAGCCTCAGCTATATCTGATGTGAGGCTACCGGCATAGACATTGTAATCATCACTGAGTTCACAGATATCATCATCACTACTGTCCGTCTCATACAAAGCACAGAACATTGTGGGTTAAATAGTTAGTGGCATATAGTCCAATTCAGCCGCCTACAACCTCTTCAGCTCAGCTGTGACTTATGGACTGAGCTGAAGCCACTACCCCCTCCAGCAGATGGCAGAAGGCAACTGAAGACTATGCATTTGATTTGATGCACATGCATTGAATCAAATAGCCTATATGACTATACACCGAGTATACACCGAGTTCGGGGTTTTTCGGCACAAACTTGGCTTATATTCAAGTATATATGGTAATCTACATGCTTACTAGCAGTGTTCAACAGTCCTACAATCTATGCTCTTTTTTTTTCAGAAGGTCAGAAATCATTTCTGGACCTCTTTTCCCACATGAAATTTAGAACCAGCTTGCCAAAGTACATATATAGACAGCAAGCAGGAAGTCAACATACATACAGATCATTTGCGAGAATAATTTCTCTGTAGTGCCAAGTTTTCTTATCTATTCATTTAACTCAGCAAATTTTCATAAATTTTCCCCATTACTATATTACATTTTGGGGTTATATTCATTCCTAGAATCTTTATATTTTGCTGCCATGATTTTATCATTTAATATCACTCTTTCTTGCTGGAGACAAGTCAGACACTTGATTTGCACGTGGAAAGCCCAAGTTCAATGTCTGGTATCCCATTTGGTCCCTGGAAATGATTCCTGACCAAAGATCTAGGAGTAAGTCCTGAGCACGACCAGATGTGGTCCAAAAGCAAGCAAACAAAAATCTCATTTTCTTATTGCTGTTGTTATGGAAAATGCATCTGACTTTGGTGTGTTTCTTTTGTCTCCTTTCATCTGGAACAGTTCCTCAGTCTTTCTCTATGTTTCTCAACCTTGATATCACTGGAAAGCATAGGCAAGTTATTCTGCATCACAGATTTGTTGGCTGTTTTCTCATGATAAGATTCAAAGCATAAATTTTTCACAAGAATAACAGAGAAGTGATACTGTCCTTCTTACTACATCATATCAAGAGGCACCTGGTATTGACTGATCCCAATATTTATGTATGTTTCAATCACTTAGTTTTGGAGGTACCACCAATCACTAATAGTTTTCCTTTGTAATTGAAAATTAAGGATGAGAAATGCTTCTCAAATACATAAATATTCTACTCATCATAATTTGGCTTGATTTTCAACCTCTCTAATGACTTAAAAAATCCCCCCACAATCTTTCTTGCATTTCTTATATGAAATTCCACCACAAGGAAGACTTTCTTAATCTGTATTTACTTACTCCTTTACTTACCTAAGAACAGTCATGAATTCCTTTAAAAATATTTTTCTGAGGCTGGAGAGATAGCATAGAGGTAGGGCATTTGCCTTGCATGCAGAAGGACAGTGGTTCAAATCCCGGCATCCTATATGGTCCCCCGAGCCTGCCAGAAGCGATTTCTGAGCATAGAGCCAGGAGTAACCCCTGAGTGCTTCCGGGTGTGACCCAAAAACCAAAAAAAAAAATTTTTTTTCTGGGCCAGAGCAATAGCACAACAGTAAGGCATTTGCCTTGCATGCAGCCAACACAGGACAGACCCCAGTTCGAATCCCGGCATCTCATATGGTCCCGAGTCTGCCAGGAGTGACTTCTGAGCACAGAGCCAGGAGTAGCCTCTGAGTGCTGCTAGGTATGACCCAAAAAAAGGCAAAAAAAATCTTTTTCTAACACTTTAATTTACCAAGTTGTTCATTATACAGTGAGTTCAGGCATTAAATGTTCAAACACCAATCCCACCACCAATGTGACCCTCCCTTCACCAGCATCCCCAATTTCCCACGCACCACCATAGCTATGCAGGCAAATGGAATTATCAAAACTTAGATCAGTAAGGACCAATTTGTAATAGTTATTATATCTTTTAGTGGTATTACTAAAATTATTGTCTAAGGATTTATGGGCTGTGGTTGGTGCTAGTTGAGTCCTCTATGTTACTATTTAGGTGATCTGAGCTTGATGATCTTCTATGTAATCTTCCCATCAGATTGACTTTGATCATTGTAGGCCGACACTACTATGGAATTCTGAGGCATCATAAAGCCAGCGTCCAGGATCTGTAGATCTGGAATGACTATTGTGACTTGGCAATTTTATAAGGCTCAGTTGCAGAGCTGGGCTGCTTCTCTTGGAGGATGTTGGGTTTATCTGTGGACTGCTGAGTCTTCAGGCAGAAATATGCTGTTTCTAATCTGAGAATATCCTAGAGTTAGCCCAGACCAAACTACCTGGGAAGAGATGGTGGACGTTATTTTCTTTTTTTTAAAATATCTTTATTTAAAAACTTTGATTGCAAACATGATTGTTTGTAATGGGTTTCAGTTATGTAAAGAACAGCCCCCCTTTAACAGTGTGACATTCCCATTACCAATGTCTCAAATCATTATTTGTTAAGTAGAGGGTCTGGGTCACTTTTCTACCAACAAGAAGGTGGGTATAGGCAGAGGCTACTGGATTTTGGGGTGGGGTGGGGAAATGTATGTGGGAACCTGGCCCACCCACATTCCAAGAATGTCCTAGAGTTTTCAGATGGATTCCTGTTTTATTAAATGATCTGTATTCTTATTTTAATTGTCTTTCACTGTGTGATTAATCCCTCAAAAATCTAGAGCTTAGAAGCAACCACACGTGTCCTATTATTCCCCAAAGTTTCTGTGGAATAGGACTCCAGGAAGACTGGCATCTCCTGTGTTAGACAAGACCTGGGGTCAGCAGAACTAATTCTTTCTTATGCCAAATTCCAGCATCTCTTAGGGGTCTGCCCACTCCTGCTCCCTCAGGTGAACCCTCAGGACAGTGTTTTGGGTCATCAGTATATTTTCACAGTACTACTGGGTCTCAGTTTGAGTGATCCAGCAGGGGGTAAGCTTTGTTACTGCTCTGATCATGCATTACAAATTTTGCAGCCTGGCTTCTGGACCACCACAAGCCTACAGAATTCCAGAGTTGGGGATCAGATCACCTGTCACATAGGTTGGTTGGTTCTCCAACCAACATCACAGTGTAAGACACATGATGGGAGATTCGCCCAAGCATCTTGTCAATGACAATCTGTTACATTCAGCCTCTGACCAGACCATCCCTAAGCTGCGTCATAGTCACACACCCACACTCCTCTCCCTGCTATCTTCAGAGCTCC
>PVKC010023368.1:0-17309 GCA_004027635.1 Crocidura indochinensis
TTTTTTTTTTTTTTTTTTTTACTTTGCTTAGGTTTGACCCCTGGCAGTGCTCAGTGAATAATATGGGTACCATGTATCAAACTATGATCAGTGTAAAATAAGGGAAGTGTCTTAATCCCTTACTTTCTCTTTGTCCCCATGCCCTCATTTATTAAGAAGCTTTCTTTAGTATCCTAGTTTTAATCTAACCCTTAAACTATAAATCCTGAAAAGGTAATAGCAGCTTTCTTTTATAAGTATTCCAGGATGGGCCTACAATTTTCCTGAATTTTGTAGTCATCCACCATTCTGGGCAATGTGAGAATTCTTGGCATTCTTGCCACTTTTACATACAGACTGTTCGAACCTTGTAGTAAAATTATTCTGACAGATGTCTTAACACTTCAGAAGTTCGCTGAAAGATGGTATTGCTATATAAAGTGTAAGTTCCTCCCCCAAATAATGTAGAAAAATTATTTTTTGAAAAGTGAAGTAGCTAGAGAAATACATATTGCTTTGAAATGAGTGGTGTGTTCAGGTATGTCCTGCAATCTGAAAAGAAAATAAAGAACTATGTTTTTAACTTAGCCAAAGATATTGTCATGTTGACTGGCAGAAATGTATTTTTCATGCAATAAATCGGCTGAAAGGAAATTGAGTTGGAAAAGGATTTCAGGGGAGATTCTAGAATTAGTTGTCAGTCTTATTCATACTTATGACTTGGGGGTAAAGGAGGACAGTGGAAATTCTACAGGAAAACATATATTTGATTAGAGTTTCCTGAGAGGAAAATGTTAGTTTGGTGAATGACTAGAATAATTACTAGCATGAATATAGGACGGCAAATATTCTCAGAGGGGATAGTTACAAATATCATAATCCAATCTGATTAATTTAAATAAAAAAGGAGTTTATTAAAAATATGAGGAATTGTTTTAAAAAATTATTAAAATACCAGCAAAATGATATTGAGGCTAAGCTTCTGTAACAGTGCCTAAAACCACAGTATAGGACATACTTAGTGAGAGAGAGAAATAGAATGCCTATCTTGAATATAGGCAAGGATAGGGGAGGAGGTAGATGGGGGGCATTTGTGGTCGGAATGCTGCACTGTTAAAGAGGATGATGTTTTTATTGTTGTTTTTTTTTAGGGGGGTTGAGTCGCACCGGCAGTGCTCAGGGGTTACTCCTGGTTCAGAAATTGCTCCTGGCAGGCTTGGGCAACCATATGGGATGCTGGCATTCCAACCACCGTCCTTCTGCGTCTAAGGCAAGCACCTTAGCACTGTGCTATCTCTCTGGCCCCGAGAGTAGTCTTTTTTTTTTATAACTGAAACCCAATTACAAAAATGTTTGTAATCATGGTGCTTAAATAATGATATTGTTAAAAATAAAACAAAACAACAACAAAAAATAAACCAACCATTAGTGCTCCAATTGGATGTATATTCAGTTATATATCTGGACTAATGAAAGAATGGTCACCATTCACTCTTTGCATGACAGCAAGTTTTCTTTTTACTTTTTTTTTTTTTTTTTGGTTTTTGGGCCACACCCAGTGACGCTCAGGGGTTACTCCTGGCTATTCACTCAGAAGTCGCTCCTGGCAGGCACGGGGGACCATATGGGGAACCAGGGGATCGAACCGTGGTCCGTCCTAGGTTAGCACAAGGCAAGGCAGGCACCTTACCTCCAGCGCCACTGCCCGGCCCCATACAGCAAGTTTTCTTAACTGTGACATCTATGAATACCAAGGATTTTATTTTACCAGGAATAACAGATGAGTTTTCTGGTTTTCCAGAAAGCTAGACAATTCTGTTAATGATTCTACCAACGAAATGGACACATAGCCCATTTTTTCCAGGTTTATTAAAATAATATATGTGCAATAGCAACTTTTACATAAATTCTATGTAATTATTATCTTAAATGAAGGCAACTGCAAAGAATAAAGGCCATTAAATAGCACAGTTTGATTAAATAGCATAATTTGATTATGTTAACACTTCCTCACATTCCATTGAACTTTGTAACTAACATAGCACTTTTATCCTTTTACCCATGATATCTCAGTAGCTCTTATAATTGATAAGTTGCTACCATTCAGAGTCATATATATGACTCCATATATATATGTATATATATGTATATGTATATGTATATATATGTATATATATATACATATATATAAGGAGACTGGAAATCATAAAGACATGTTATTCGGTTCATGAAATGGTAGATTTCAGGTGTGTCAGAGGAGAAGATTATATTCAATGGCAGTGAATAGACACCCAAGTTATAGTGGTGTTACTATCTATCAGTTTATTTATATTAAATATTGATTCACTTTATGGAGTCTATCAGGCACAAAATTTGTAGGGATAGACTCATAGGCTAGATAGAGATTGAAAAAAAAATTGCTATTCTGATTCATGTTTTTAAAGGCAGTTTTTCTGGGCAGAATTACTTTTCTCAGAGAATTAGAGTTTATTCTTCAGAAGGTCCAGCAGCTGAATGGTTGAGATCCTCCTCCACTGTGGAGATAATGCTCTACACACAAAGTCTACTGATATCAAAGTTAATTTAATCCAAAGGATAAAAAGCAACCCTCACCTCTAAAAAGTCACATTTATTGCAATATGTACTTGATCTGAGTACAATGACGAAGACATTTTTACCCATAAATTTACTTCTCATAAGTACTTTGATCAAGAAGATAATTTTTCCCAAGAAAGTTTAAGCTCAGGGTATTTTCTTTGAATATGTGAGTCTAGGATAGGCATGGAATACATGAAATGTGATCAAAAAGTCAGTAAAAATAAGAAAAACTGTTATAAATGGCTTTACTCACACTTTTATTAAGAATAAAGCAGGAGCCCGGGAGATAGCATGGAGGTAAGACGTTTGCCTTTCATGCAAAAAGGTCATCGGTTTGAATCCCGGTGCCCCATATGGTCCCCCGTGCCTGCCAGGAGCAATTTCTGAGCATGGAGCCAGGAGTAACCCCTGAGCACTGCCGGGTGTGACCCAAAAACCAAAAAAAAAAAAAGAATAAAGCAGACTATCTTTTCATTTTTAATTATGCATTTCTTTTTTATAACTTTTTTTATTGATTAATTGGTTGGTTGGTTGGTTGGCTTGGGGCCATACCCAGCAGCTCTCAGATGTTACTCATGGCTCTGCACTCAGAAGACTGGGAACCATATGGGATGCCAGGAATCAAACCGGCCCCCTCCCAGGTCAGGTGCATCCAAGGCAAACGTCCTAATGCTGCACTATCTCTCTGGTCCGTCATTATGTATTTCTGAACCCAACTGAAATGGGAATGTGTACTGTAGAGGCTTCTCCAAACCAGCAAACCATTCTTGGATACAGCAATGCGTGTAATGATTCAATTATGATGCTTATATAGCCATAGAGAAGATCCAGGGTTAAAGACTTAGTTTTCCAGGCCCACCCTACCCTTCAGTTGCTCTCTTGCAAGCTCAGTTATCGCCTGTGCTACGGATCATCTTTCTTCTGATTGGAGGTTCCCATGCTGCCTTCACCAAGCTTTCGAAGTTGGTCACAATACCTATGTTTCTGACCTACCTTTTATAAATCAGAGATTATCATGATCTCCTTCTCAGGCTTGATTCATTTGTAAAAACAACCAACAAAAGCCAGAAAACCTAGGTGACCAATTTATCACAAAGTATACTAAAAGATATGGTTAAATGAAGAGAAACATATGAAAGGTCTCAAACAAAGGACATTTTGCATATCATGTAGTTTTGGAATCAAAGTAGCACATGATAGCATCCTTGTTCTCTACTTTGCAAACTAAAAAACCTACTTTTTAGGCCTTTTTTCTTTCAGGATTCATTATTTAGCTATGACCAATTAAATTATTGGATATTGGCAATTGAATCCAATCACTAGTTTAATCTCCTTCCAGGAGGTCTGGATTTAGGCCTGGAAGATTCAGACATGTAGCTTTTGTTTTTAACTTTTTTTAAGTTGAAGTACTGGGATTTATAATAATGTAAATTATACTTGTAATGCATGCATCAGCCTAACACCCTACCCAATACCTATGTGCCCACTTTTCTCCAAGGCTACTTCCTAGCAACCTCTTCCCATGTCAGCTCAATTCTATATGAAAAGTTTCCAGTTCAAGCAACTGGTCATTAAATGTTCATTTAGTATGTTTGATTACATTCCACATATGAAAGAGAATCAAAAAAAGTTTTTATGAGGAGATGTTGACACTATATCCCATATAGATGACTGAACTAAACTCCAGAGATTTTACAAAAGTGTAAATCAAAAAGTTTATAAAATATATTTTCAAATTCTTTGTATTTTTATATGTATATTTATCTATTTATTTATTTATTGGTTTTTGGCCCACACCCAGTGACGCTCAGGGTTTACTCCTGGCTATGTGCTCAGAAGTCGCTCCTGGTTTGGGGGACCATATGGGAAACCGGGGGATTGAACCGCGGTCCATCCTAGGCTAGCACAGGGAAGGCAGGCACCTTACCTCCAGCGCCACCCACATGTATATATATTTAAAACTAACAGCATGAATAATTCTGTGATGATACATTTTAAAATTTCATGATATAGATAAATCCTTTATCTCTATATAAATGGAAAATTTATTAAGAGTAGGATAAAGGAATTGTAAGAGAAAATTTGAGTGGACCTATCAAAGTATAGAAGTGTGTTTTATCTTAAAAAGGAAATAATGGTTTTATTTTTATAAAATAGTGTGTGTAATGCTTTAGTCTCTGCTTTAGTAAGAGTATAGTAAAATATCTTTAGATATTTAAAAATAACCTGAATAGACATAGTACATTTAATATGAATAAAACATTAAGTATTGAGAAAAGGCATAAAAATCCTTTGCAAGTTAGAAAACCAGTCTTTTTAATTTTTATTGTGGCCAATGTGCATTACAAGTCTTTCACAGTTATATTTATGGCACATAGTGACAGTGAATTAGGGTCATTCCCACCACCAGGGTTGTCCTCCACCCCTATTCCTAGCATGCATACTATACCTCCCCGCTTTGCTCTCTGGACTGCTAGTGTAACAAGTCCCTTTTGTGTATAACTTGTAGATTTGGTATCTTGATTCTGTTGTCGTTGACTTTGGGTTTGGTGGAAAAAAGTCTTTTTATAGTGACAGGCAACCATAGCAATATGAGTGAATGCCTTAATCAGTGATAAATGCTGAGAGTAGTCTTATCTTCTAAAGAATATCCTTTAATGCTTCTGATAAAAGTGGTTTCAAGGCTATGAATTTCCTAAACTGTTGTCTCTCCATGAAACTTGTAGTCCTCAAATCTATTGATTATATAGATGAGTGCTCTTGGTGAAGTTTTTATTTTATTTGAATTATGTTTTGTTTGCTTTGTTTTTATTATATCCCACTATTCTCTTTTGAAACTTGCTGAATCTCATTTGACAAATCTGCTGTGAATTTTATGGGATTTCCTTTTTATAGCATTCCCATTATTTTATCTTGCTTCAACATTCTATCACTGTTTCGGACTTCTGTCATTTCAATTATAATGTATCTTGGCATTTTTCTATTTGAATCTATTTTTTCTGGGATACTTTTCACCTCTTGGATCTGAGGACCTGCACTCCCCAACTCTGGGCAATATATTCCTATTTATGATTTGTTTAACTGAAGGTCCTTCATCAAATTTGTCTTCCTGGCCCTCAAGGACTCCGATGTCTCTTGGACTCTGGTATGCTGTTCATTTCTCTTCATGCCATTTTCCCATATTCTTTTTCAAAGAAGATTACTGCATCTCAACTTAGAACTTACTGATCTCTTCAACAACTTAGTATTATTCTGTTATTCAGACCTCTTTTTGAGTTGGAGATTTTGTGGGTGAGAAAGGACTACCCCTGTCAGTGCTCAGTTTTTACTCTGACTCTGTGCTCTGGTATCATTCTTGCTTGACTTGAGGGCTCATATGAGGTGCTAGGGATCAAACTGAAGCTGTCACATGCAAAGCAAACACCCTACTCACTATAGTAAATCACTCTACTTCCCCTTCTATTGAATTTTTATATCATATACCATACTCTTTATTTCTGTCACTTTTGTTTATAATTTCCTAATTCCTACTTTTATGCAAAATTATGTTTTTTTACAACCTAGTTCATTGTTTCTTTGAGCTCACTAGATATCCTCAGCAGGGTATCACTGAAGATTTTCTCTGAGAGTTTACAGAGCTGGTTGGTTCTGATAGAACCTTCCATGTTATCTATTTCCCTCATTTAGCTTGGTGGGCTTCTCCACCTCTTCCCCTATTGTGGTTGGTGTCCTCCTGCTCTATGTACTGAGGATCAATCTTTGTACTCAGCCCTACTAGAAGTTTCTGTAGGATTTGGCTAGGCATTGCTCTTTTCTTCCTGCCTGATTTTTGCTGTGTGCCAAGTGAAGTATTATAAGTAAATTTGAGCTATGGATGTGTCTGAGTGGTTACATACAACCACTTGAAGGAGCAAGCAAACTGAGATGTTGAGGTGGGTCCATTGTGGAGGCCAGGTGTTGAGGCTCAGACCTCTAAACTAGTTTTTGTTAGTAAAGCAAACAGTCTTTAACCTGCGATATTACTTGAAATTTGAGGATTTTTGAGCCAGGAACTTGTGGATGAAGAAAAATTTATATGAAAAATATGTTTTTCTTATAAATCACAATGTAGCATGGCATACAAAATGGGACATAAAGATGAGGTGTGAGAAGAGGAAACAGGTATTCATCAATGTGCAGCCAATGTAGTTTTTGAACCAAATAATTTTTCAGATTTGTTTTTATTTGTTAATATGTTCTTTCTGTGGGGCAGGAAAGAGCCTATCTCCCTTTCACCATGCCAATCCGAGTGTTTCACCTAAGTCCAGAGAGAAATAACTGCAATTTTGAAATCCTGTGGTGTCCAAGAATGAAAGAAATAATAAATAGAAGAAAACAGTATTTGTGAATATTGGAAAGTCTATCTTGACAATTGCTGTTATTTTATCATCAGATATTCAAAAATTTTCTTTATCTTTACAATATTTTATAAACATTTAGTAAAAAAGTTATTTAGAACTGAAATGGGAAACAATATGTCATATTATTGAAAAATGCCCAAAATAGTGTCTTATATTAATATGTTTACTTGGAGAGAATTAAGCAAATAAACAAGTAAAATTTTTATCTTAATCTCTCTTAGACATAGATGTACACATATTAAAAATCATGCATACATAACACCAGACTCCCCTTTATATTCATTTCATATTCCTTTCTCAATATCACTGTGAAACTACTTTGTTGCATAATTTCCGTGTAGCTCTTTTGGCATTTTTGCAATTCTAATTCTCACTGGTTATTGCATTACAAAAGAACTGAAGAAAAGTGGATTTACGTGCAGGACATTTTAAATTCTAATGTCAGGGGACATTAGTCTTTTGTTGTTGTTGTTATCTTGGACCTGGGTTTTTTTACCTATGAAGGAAAATTTACAAGAATGATTTTTAAAGTAGAGTTTTAGATTTATTTCTCACATTCTCAGAGCCTGAAAGGCTAAATGAGAAAAAAAATCTAAAATAAAGATCATTTCCATATATTTGAATGTTGTGTTGGTTGAATTGCTCACATCTGTTGGGGAAAGTGGGCATTCCGATTTCCTTTTTCTCTGCCTTTACTTTAGTTTTAGTCACAGCCAGTTCTCCCACCTCCTGTCAGTCAAAAAGGGGGCATTTGATTTACAATAAGCACCTCTTATTGTAAATCTAGAAAAACCACTTCTCATTGTTTCAGAGATCCACATTTCCTTTATATTTTTCACATAAGTATATTATTTTCTTACTTTTTCTCCCTTTCATTCTCTTTTCTTTTTGGAGGGAAGGAGATGTGACTCCACCCTGGATTTAGGTGTGTCTACCTGAGACCCACCCATTTCTGGGAGGGGTCTTGGGAACCGGTTATTACATTAATGTTACCTGCTAGAAATCTCCCATTTCCTGGGAGGGGTCTTGGAAAGGGTATATAAGGCTTTGACCCAGAGGATTAGGCCCTTTCTGGTCCTTTGGCCTTTTGCCAGCATGGAGAGCCATGGCCGGACAAGTTAAGACGCAGGGCAAGCTAAGAATAGCATGCTTAAATGGTTGAGATTGACCACACGTGTGGTGAATAGGGCATGAATAAAGTTGATGCTTCCTGAAGCCTGCCTGTGAGTGAGTTCAATACCCCGTCGCTTTCCTGGACCCAGACCCGCTGGTTAATGGAGGATGGAGCCACGTGGTCCTGAGCCTAAGGACAAAGGCCTCCATTCTCCATCCAAGTCCATCCTAAGGGCCTGATGCAACAGGAGAGGTGCAACACACATGAGGACACATCATGTGGTGCTGGGGTTTGCACATAGTATACCTGTATGAAAAGCAAATGTTCTAGCCCTTTGAGGTACTGACCACCTCTGCTTTACTTTTTTTAATTTTATTTTGTTAAAACCATTATGAAATTAGCCTTAATCGTTAGATTCTGGACATAGAATGAATCAGGGCCAATCCCACCACTAGTGTCAACATCCCTCCACCAATATTCCCAGAGTTTATCATATACCACTACCTTTTGCCCCCAGCCTGCCAGTATAACAGGCCCATTTTATGTTTAGACTTGATTCTTGGTTATTGTTGTTAACTTTGGCTTAGATATTTATGTTCTGTCCTTTTGTTCTCCACCAATTCACCTGAGACCACTTGGCCTCTGGCCTCCATCCTTTTTTCCTCCCCCTTCTTAATTTTATGGAAAAAATTGCAGAGATATCAGGCAAAACAAAGTAACCTGTGTCCCAAGATTCTATAAAAAAGGAGGGAGCTCCTAATTAAAAGATAAAAATTAATACCACATCACATCCATAAGTAAAGTTTAATAAACAAGACTGGAAACAACAAACATTAGAGCAAACTGTTAGTAGAAAGGTGTATCTACTCAAGGTCCTTAAGAAAAAAATAGATATTCCTTCTAATCTAATCCAGAAATACCATTCCTAGACATTTGTTTGAGACATGTTTTCTCCATTTCTCTCCATCTGATTTTCACCCTCCAGTACTTCTCAAAACATTAAATCAATAATTCCCTTCTCTGCTAAATCTCCCCCCTCCACTCCAGTTTTAGGTTGATTTGATTCATCAATACATGAGCAGAAAATCACTTCCTTTAAAAAAGTGTGGAAAGGAGTTAGTTACTCCTACCTTACAAGGTAGACTGCCCACTACCTGTATCGCTCAGCTTAGAAGTGTGTATTGGTGATACTTCATTATTTGGGTCCAGAGGTACATTGCTCATTGGCTTCCAAGGTGCATCACAAAGGACTGAAGACTCAGTGTCTCATATATTATGTATGTATAGTATATGTTCTACTTCTTGGGCTATCTCACTCAATTTTTCTCCTTTTTGAATATATATGATTTTTATGACATTATAAACTCTTGATTTCTCTCCAATCCACCAAGTGAGCTACCATGTTCTTTTCCTTTTCTGTCATCTCTTCTTTCTAATCTGGCATCTTGCAATGCCATTTGCTTCACTTTTAAAACTGATCTATTCTCTCATTATTTTTTTTGGGAATCTCATTTATCCAGTATGATGACTGTATACTGATAGTTTTCAAGTTTCTATCTCAATGCAAACCTCCTCTCTCAACTCCAGGCTTTATATATTCGATGTCTACTCACCTTCACACAGAAAATGACTAGCAAACATAAATACTATATTCTGGTCAAAATCACCACTATCTCTGTCTCAGGCTTTTTTCTCTGTTTTTTTCTCTTTGTACTCTTTTTGTTTGGTCTGTTGTTTTGTTGTTGTTGTTGTTGTTTGTTTTGTGTTTGTGTTTTGGGCCACACCTGGTGTTTCTCAAGTGTTACTCCTGGCTCTGAGTTCAGGAGTCATTTCTGGTGGGTAGAGGGAACCATATGGGATGACAGGGACCTAACCTAATCCAACTGTGTGTGCAACGCTGTATGATTGTTCTGGCCCCTCTCGTGATTTTTTTTTTAATTTGCAGGGGGAGAACACACTCAGTAGTATCAAGACATCCTGGGGCTGGAGCAGTGATGCAAGGGGTAAGGCATCTGCCTTGCCTGTGCTAGCCTAGAATGGACCATGGTTCGATCCTCCAGCATCCCATATGGCTCCCAAGCCAGGAGCGATTTCTGAGCACATAGTCAAGAGAAACTCCTGAGTGCCACCAGGTGTGGCCCAAAAACAAAACAAACAAACAAAAGAAAAACAAAACAAGACATATTCTTTTTTTTTGTTTGTTTGTTTTTGGTTTTGGGGTCACACCCGATAGTGCTCAGGGGTTACTCCTGGCTTCATGCTCAGAAATTGCTCCTGGCAGGCACGGGGGACCATATGGGGCACCGGGATTCGAACCAATGACCTTTTGCATGAAAGGCAAACGCCTTACCTCCATGCTATCACCCGGGCCCCAAAACAAGACATATTCTATCTTTTCACTCAGGGATCCTTCTAGGCATGGCATAGAGTACAGTGACTGAACATGGGTTAGATGCCTTAAAGGCAATGAAAGTAACTCTAAAAGCTATGTTATCTCTCTGGCCCTCTTTGTATTCCTCTTTTTTTTTTATTGCAATACAGGAGCTACAATGACCCTCAGAAAACTAAGCCATTCCCTATCTCTCCTCTGCTCAAAACTCTTAACAGCTTCTTAAAACCAATGCCAGAATTCTACAAAAGACTGGAAGAAATTTCCCAGAATTGTTTCTTTGTCTATGTAGGTCACCCTTGCCTTCCTTGTTCCAGGTACACTGGTTTTTCAAAATGACTCAAAAACGACAAACAATTCTTTTTATTTGGTTCCTCTCCTGAATCATGCTTCACCCAGATACTAACATTTCTTAAGTATATTTTCTTTTGAATCACTGCTCAAATAAAACCTTTTAATTAAGGCAAGTCCATATAAATCAATAATCCCTTTCCCAAGATTCTATTTTGTCCTCTTTAGCCCTTTCGTTAGCAAATAAAATATTGTTGATTTGTTTATTTTCTGATTTTTCACTGAAGTCTAAGCTCCAAGAGAGTTGATATTGTGAATTAGTCTTTGCTCTTCCTCTTCTGCCAAAAATAGCGGTTTACAAATAGTAGGAACTTGATAAACATTGCTTAAATCAATGAAAAATTGAATAAGAAATATGTGTACACCCTTATACTCATGATTTGGCATTTCATCTTTTTAGTCAATTTGTGATGCTAGTCTTCCCCAAAGTCAATATTTATGATTGCTTACTAAATTATGTTTATGACCTTTACAATACAAATCCTTACTAGAATATAATTTTTTTGTTTATTTTGGTGCCACATCCAACAGTGTTCAGGATTTCTACTAGTTTTGTGCATAAGGATCACATCTAGAGTTGTTCAAGGGACCATATGTGGTGTCAAGAATTGAACAAGGATTGGCTACATGCAAGCTAGCATGTAAGCTACCTTCCTATGTTATTTACATAGACTCAAAATATTAATATAATGTCATGGTAAATGAACTCTATTTCTTTCCTTTTTTTGTTTTGGGGTCATACCCAACAAGTGTTCATATTTTACCCCTTGTCCTTGCTCTGTGCTCTGGGGTCACTCCTGACAGTGCTCAGAGGATCATATATGGTGCTGGCATCCAACCATAATCCATTCCATGCAGGTCAAATACCTTGACCCCTGTTTTATCTCTCTGGTTCTGTAACTAAATTTTTCAAAATCAAATATTGCCTCTCCCTGTGTTAGTAAGATACCCAGCAGGAAACAGATGGTATATACAAATTGGATAATTTAACTAGAGTTCAATAAAGAGATCATTTCAGCCCACCAGATCCTGAGTGTATGCCCTGAGGTCAGTAACAGCCTGTTCTGGTACTACTCACATCTGAAGAGGGAAGGAGAGGAAAGGAAGAGCATTGACACCTGGAGAGCAAGGTGAAAGAGGTCACCTCACAGTACCAGATAGATTCCTGGGCTGGAGTGATATACTCAATCTGTTAAACACCTGTAGGGAGTTGAGGGAATAAAAATCCCAACGTTTCTCTCCTCCCTTTTTCTAATAGATGGTAGGTAGGGGCTGCTTATTTGCTGAAACTCAACTGGATTCAGAATGCAAGGGAACCATGACTGAAATCCCTATAAGGTCATCTCTGAGGATAGAAAAGATGAAGGGCTGACCTGGAGGCCAATGGCAAGCAGCCAGCAAACCACCCCGTGTTAATCCCCTAAATTATAGCCAATCCTCCAATTTCCACATTAGTACCCTTCTCATCAATTCTTTATGCAACAGCTAACGTAAAATCACCAGTCTACATTATAATATATCACATATATATATATATATAAAGGTTAGGCAATAATTTACTAAGAACTGCTAGGTCATATTTTTTACATTTATAGAACTTCTAGGACCAGGAATATGGTCTGTGGCAGGGCCCTGACATACTCTTGGGGAGACTTATAAGACAGCTATAACTCTTTCCACATACTTTCTGAATAGAGCAGGCAGGATCAGTTCCTCATAGAGTGTCTCATCCAGTGGTATCTTTTGTTTATTTGTTTGTTTTCTTTTGGGGTCACACCCGGCAGTGCTCAGGGGTTACTCCTAGCTCTATGCTCAGAAATCGCTCCTGGCAGGCTCAGGGGACCATTTGGCATGCCAGGATTCGAACCACCATCCTTCTGCAAGCAAGGCAAACGTCTTACCTCCATGCTATCTCTCCAGCCCCATCCAGTGGTATCTTTTTGATGATAGTTTTTCTGTAGGATCTGGTTCTATTCTGGAGAGACACACTACAGACACTGGATCACCAGCCAGATGTATGTGTTTTCCTCAATGTCATTGCCAACCTTGCCTATTGCATTGGAGTCCTTATAAAAGTCCAGATTATCATCCAGAATGTGAATAAATTCTTCCATCTCCAGGAAGATATTCTTGGCATTGTTGCGCTTCTTCTCTCCCTTGGGGCTCACAATGAACAAGGTAGTAGCATAGAAAGATAGAGATAGTAAAAAGTGGCCTTATGCTTGACAATGGTTTTGTAACTCTTTTTGTGGACATGCTAAGAACCACATTAGGGTTCTTACCACAAGAGGAACAGGATCTGATGAATTTCAATCTGTTTTGAAGTCTGCAGGAAGAATTCAATGAGGTTGAGGTTACACTGCTGCTCCTGGCAGTAGAACTTTACTAAGTAGTAAATAGACACTTGCACAAGCAAAATATCATTGATGGCATACAGAATTATGCCTGGCTTTCCGTATCAGCAGGGCTGCCTTGGTGAATTAGGAACAAACCACTGAGCAGTGCTAAGACTCTAAACATCCTGCTTCCTTGTGTTTCACCAGCTCTCCAAAGGCAGCCAGCACTGTCAGTCCCATTTGTACTTGCTTCCTGTTGGTGGTATTTGAGCCATAGATAGAACTTCCTGTTTCAGAGTGGCACAGCTCATCCTTGGCATTCTTTGTATCCTGGTCATCATTTCTTTTGAGTTATAGAAGCTTCTTAGTTTAATTTAGTCTCCCCCCCCCCTTTATTTTTGGTTTTTGGGCCACACCCGGCGACACTCAGGGGTTACTCCTGGCTATTCGCTCAGAAGTCGCTCCTGGCAGGCACGGGGGACCATATGGGGAACCGGGGGATCGAAACATGGTCCGTCCTAGGTTAGCACAGGCACCTTACCTCCAGCGCCACCGCCCAGCCCCTAGTCCCATTTTTTAAAACTTTACTTTCACTTGCTTCGTCAGTGATGTTTTATTTTAATTTCAGTACCATGAAAAGTTCTGCCTACATATTGTGGCTGGATTTTGACTATTGTGCATGGCGTTAGAAAGAGGTCTGAATTCATTTTTTGGTATGAATTGTTTATTTTCCCAGCATCATTTGCTGAAGAGGTTTGTCTTGCTCTCTTCATATTTTTTGCTCCTTTATTGAAGATTGATTGGTCATATAACTGAGGTGATTTTCAGGATATTCTGTTCTATTCCATTTATCTGATGATCTGTCTTTTATACAATAACTTGCTATTATAATTTGTTTTATTTTGGGTCATGCCCAGCAGTGCTCAGGAGTTCTTCCTGGCTATGTGTTCAGAAATTACTCTGGTACACTCAGAGGACCATCTGAGACACCTGGGATTGAATTTGGGTCTGCAGCATAAAAGGCAAATGCCTTACCTATTTGTGCTATTGCTTTGGCCCTTAATTTGCTGTTTTAATTCCTACTGCTTTATTCTAAAGTTTGAAGTTGGGGAAAGTGATGCCTCCCATCTTTAATTCACCTAAGGATTTCTCTAGCTATTGTAAGAGGGGGGGTTTGTTTCATATGAACATTGGGAGTATTTGAGCTTTGAAAAATGTCATAGGTTTCCTTATAGGAGCTGCATTGAATCTATACAATGTTTTGAACAGTATTGCCATTTTAATGATGTTAATACTCCCAACCCATCATCAGGTGATATGCTTTCATTTTATGTGTCCTTAGTTATTTCTTAAATAAGTGACTTACTCTTTTCTTTCAAAAGGTCTTTAACCTCTTTAGGACTCTGAGGTACTTCATTTACTGAGGAATAATTGTGAATGGAATTTCAAAAAATATATTTTCTTTATTTATATATAACAAAGGTATGGAGTTTGCATATTAATTATGTAGCCTTCACTTTAGTATACAAACCTAATGTTTCTAGAAGCTTTGTTGTGGAGTCGTTAGAATTTTCTAAATATAGCATCATGTTGTATGCAAATAATAAGAATCTGACTTCTTCCTTTCCTATCTGGATAACCTTGATATCTTTTCTTGCCTAATTGTCATGTTGTTGAAGAACTTTTGCATCTGTATTTATCAAGGATATTGGCCTGCAATTCTCTCTTTTTTGTGTGTGTGGTATTTCTGTCTACTTTTGATATCAGGATGTTGTTTGTTTCAATGAAACTGTTTGGATGTGTTTCTACTTCTTCAATTTCCTAGATGAGCCTGTAAAAATTGGCAGTGGATCCTTTTTAAAGGCTTTGAAAGAATTCCCTGGTGAATTCATCTGGGCATGGGCTTTTGTTTTGGGGATGACTTTGATTATCATTTTTATTTCCTAGATAGTGATATATCTGGTCAGGTACTCCATATCATCTTGTTCTAGCTTTGGGTGGTTATGAGTTCAAGTATTTGTCTAATTCTTCTAAGTTTTCTTGTTTTGTGGCATAAAAATTCTCAAGTAACCATTTTTGGTGCTGTTTGGTACAAAAAACCTTGCCTGGGATAAAAGCTCAGATCAAAACCAGATCACAGAGACTGTGTGTGTAGCCTGTCATCCTTACCCAGAATAGCACCAGCAATACAATATGACACCATACTTTTTGTATGGGCACAGTAAAAAGGGGGAAACTATAGACACAAAAACAAGATCTTATCTTCTAGGGATAAGAAATCACACTTTTCATAACACAAGGGTGCCTCCCATCCTGGACATGTGTCATGTGGATACAACTCAGTCTCCAGAAGTTTGGACAGTGTTAGTTCAATCCCAAACCCTAGATCCCAGACATAGAACTGATACAGCTCCGGGCAACAACACCAGGAACTAAGCTCCATTTGGAGATTTATAACACCACTCTGGCACCAACTTGTGCCAGTTTTGATATGACAACGAGGAAATGACAACTTGACCTAAGACCAGGTTGTCCTATCACACCACCTAACACTAAATGGAAATCAGAAGATGTATCGTCCTTTGAACTGTGAAAAATAAGAGCACCAACTACAGAAAACTGACTTTGACAACCATGACTGGGTAGAACTCACTTTGGGACCAATAAGGAAAACCTTACCCTAAGCTATAGCCCAGGACTCTTATTTAAAAAAAAAAAAACACACAACAAGATTTCTTATTACAGAGGACCAACTTTGACAACAGAGACTGAGCAGAACCTTTGGATCCATAATATCTTAGGCATTGGCTTAAGGACTGAACAAAAACAGGGAGCACTTGTTACAAAGACTGAACACAGCAACAATGATGGAACAGAACCTCTAGAACTGTAAAGACTCTATCCTAGACTCTGTCCTATGACCTGCACAAATACGAAGATTGCTAGCTACAGTGGCCTGATTTTCTCACCCACAACTGAGAGGAAAGTTGCCTGGCACCACAAAAAGCCCTTGGGATGGGGTAATGAGTATATATGGAGCCAGTGGTTGATCCCATGATGGTATGCTTCAAGTCTTAGGCAATGAGAATTCCCTTTCTTCCCTAACGCTTACTGTGCCTATACCAAAAAACAAAAACAAATAAACTCAAGTAATCTCTGATTATATTTTTATTTTCTGTGTTGACTGTTGTGACTGTTGTGATGACCTCCCTTTTATTTCTGAGTTTATTATGGTTGTGTGTGTGTGTGTGTGTGTGTGTGTGTGTGTGTGTGTGTGTGTGAATCTTGCTAGTGGTTTATTGAATTTGATTATGTTTTTAAAGAAACAATTCAGCTTCATTGATCTTTGGATTGTTTGGGGGGGTTACTGTTTATTAATTTTGCACTAATGCTCATTATTTTCATTCTCCCACCTGCTTCGGGTTCCTTTTATATATCATTTTCCACTTTCTAAACCGTGTAGTCAAGTTATATATGGAATCCATTTTTTCCTTTCTAAAATTTTTTAATTTTTTTTTGTTTGTTTTTGGGTCACACCCGGCAGCGCTCAGGGGTTACTCCTGGCTCTAAGCTCAGAAATGTCCCTTAGCAGGCTCAGGGATCTATGAGATGCTGGAATTCGAACCACCGATCTTCTGTATGCAAGGCAAACGTCTTACCTCCATGCTATCTCTCTGGTAGCTCTGATTAATTCTTGCAGAGTTATAAACTTCCTCTTTACATTGCTTTTGCTGTGTGCTACAAGTTCTGGTAGCTCATATCCTCATTCTCATATCCTTTTTTTATTTAGTCTCTGACCGACTGTTGTTCTATAGTGAGATATTTAATATTCTGGTGTTAGGTTATTTCTTAATTTTCCTTTGTGATTAATTTCTGTTTTCAGTGTGTCATGGCCTGGGAAGATAGTCAATAGAAGATTTCTATTCCCTTGATTTAATAAAGATATTTTTTGTGTTCCAGAATGTGATATATCTTGGAGAATGTCTCATGCACTTTGGTTAGATGTGTATTCTACTTCTTGATAATGAAAAAATAAAAATATACATATATAAAATCTTCTATTTTTTTCCTTCAGCCAATATTTTCTTGCTGATGGTTAGATTTTCTGATCTAGCTAAAGATGAAGAAATGATAGAGTGGTG